>BQNB010095725.1:5878-25795 GCA_026074375.1 Tanacetum coccineum
AGTAGTAGAGTTGGCAACTATAGTTTGCTTCTTACATTGCCATGAGATCAATCTCCTCCCAAGAAATTAACAACCTCATGTTGTGGATTTCCTGTCTAAACTTGCACCAGCATAGTCGCTGTCAGTATAAGCTTCCAAGTTAAATGGTGAGTCCTTAGGATATCAAAGGCCCAATTTAGGTTGACCTTTCAAGTATCTAAAGATTCTTTTCACAGCATGAAGATGTGGAACTTTAGGTGTGACTTAAAATCTTGCACAAGCACATACATCAAACATTATATCAGGCCTTAAAGATGTTAAATACATCAATGAGCCAATCATTGATCTATATAAGTGAACATCAACATCTTCAGCATTTTCATCCTTTATCAAAGGCATTGAGGTCTCCATAGGTGTACTTGCTGTCTTCATAGTTGAAAAGCCAAACTTCTTCAAAATTTCATCCACATACTTGTCTTGATTGATGAAAATTCCATCATTTTTATGTGTCACTTGTAGTCCTAAGAAGAAGGTAAGCTCACCCATAGAGATCATCTGGAACTTCTTATTAATTTCTCAAACTCAGTGCATAAACTCTTCTTAGTAGATCCAAAAATGATATCATCTACATATACTTGAACTAGTAGAATATCACCTTTGACCTTTTTAATGAACAAAGTCTTATCTATTGTCCCTCTCTAAAATCCATTGACTAATAAATAGGTAGATAAAGTCTCATACCAAGCTCTAGGAGCTTGATGTAGACCATATAATGCCTTTTCGACCTTATAAACTCTGTCAGGGAACTCTAGATCTTCAAACCCCAGAGGTTGACAGACATAAACTTCCTCTTCAATCTTGCTATATAAAAATGCACTCTTCACATCCATCTGGTACATAACAAAGTCTTTGAATGAGGCATAGGCTAAAAACAGCCTAATTGCTTCAATCCTAGCAACTAGAGCAAAAACCTCATCATAATCTATTCCTTCTTCTTGAGTGTAACCTTGTGCAACCAACCTAGCCTTGTTCCTAATTACAATGTCTCTTTCATCTTTCTTGTTCCTGTACACCCATTTAGTACCAATGGCTCTTTTTCCATATGGTAAATCCACCAAGGTACAAACCTGTTATAACTTGAACTGTAGAAGCTCTTCTAGCATAGCTTCTATCCATCTTGGATCTTTTAATGCTTGGATTACCTTTTTGGGCTCTGCTTGTAATAAGAAACATGCAAACAGACAATTTTGAAAATCTTTGTGGTTGATCCTCTGTTGCAATGAACTAAACATACCATGTTCAGTCATACTCTTTGTCATCCTTCTGGTTTGAGGTGCTGAATGTAAATCTCTAATGATTTGTTCAGATGGATGATCCTTGTGAATTCTGGTAGTTGAAATAGGACTGACAGACATGAATGTATCCAAATTGTTCATGTCAGCCTCTGCACCAACACCTTCATCATCTTCTGAATAGACAATCTCTTCCAAATTCAGCTGCATTAACAATTAGACTAACAGTATCTAATGTTGATAAGTTTTGTCGTTGTTACATTTGATCCTGATCTTGTTTAACTTTGGATCTCTGTATTTGGCACTCAATCTCTTTTATTCTCTTGGATCTTTTTTTTACATTTTTATTTTCCTCCTCCTTGATGTTTGTTTGAATATAAGCATCAGGAGAATCATTTGAACTAAATGAGAATAGTAAATCTTAAGTCAAAAATGGTAGAAGTATGTAATCTTTTCCAGGTACCGTCTCCACTCTAGCTTTACCTGCATTATCACATGCTTTTGTACCTACACTACTATTAGATTAATTACTTGCAACAACTGGCTTATAATTCATAGATTTTGTTAGAGCATCTATATCAAAAAGCCATTTAGGTCCACTTCCTGCAATATTAGGTGTTTCCTCACTAAACTTGACATGCAGGTTCTCTTCAACTATCCTAGTTCTACTGTTGAATACTCTAAATGCTTTACTATTGGTAGAGTATCCTACAAAGAACCCTTCATCATCCATTCCATCAAACTTACCTAGGTGATCTATGGTATTAAGGATTGTAACAGGATACCCAAATGGTCTCATGAAGCTTAAGGTAGGTTTTCTACCTAGAAAAAGTTCATAAGAGGTCTTGTTGTGAGGCTTAATTACTAATACCCTATTTTGTACATAACAAGCAGTATTAACTGCTTCAGCCCAAAAGGTAGTAGGTAACTTTGAATCAGCTAGCATAGTCCTAGCAGCTTCTATTAGTGTTCTATTTTTCCTTTCCGCTACTCTATTTTGTTGTGGAGTCCTAGCAACACTAAATTCCCTTTTTTATACCTTCATATCACAGAATGTTTCATGTCCTTTTTCTTGGAATTTCTAGTCCCATTGTCACATCTAATTACTTTCACATTAAGTTCTATTAGATTTTCTATGCCAGTTATGAATGTTTTAAGGATTTCACTAGTTTTATCCTTAGTGGCTAAAAAGAAAACCCAACTAAACCTACTATAGTCATCTGTGACAACTAGGAAGTACATCTTTTTCATTAGGCTCTTTACAAATGTTGGCCCAAACAAATCCATATGCAACATTTTTAATGGTTGGTTGACTGAGCTTACAGTCTTGGTCTTACAAGAGGCTTTATGTTGCTTTCATTTCTAACAAGCAACACATGTATGATTATGTTCAAAAATATTTGAAGGTAAACCTCTTACAAGGTTTCCCCTCACTAGTTTGTTCATTGTTTTGAAATTGATATGTCTAAGCCTCCTATGTCATAGATTAGATTCATATAATGTGGCCTTTTCTAAGAGACAAGTTAGACCTCCTAAAGGAAAAATATTCTTTAAATCAACATTGTACATGTTATCTTTTCTAGGAACTCTAAGCAAGACATGATTTTCATCAAGTAGCTTAAAGTTAGGAGATAAAACAACACATTTAGTGTCTGTAAAAATAACACTATTTTTCTTGTCACACATTTGTAAGACACTGAAAAGGTTAAACTTAAGCTCCTTAACAAAGTACACATCTTCAAAATCCAATTTACCTGTACTGATTTTACCTTTACCAGTGATTTTACCTCCTTTGGGATCTCCTCCAAAGGCAACAAATCCACCATCAATTTCTTCATAATCTGAGAGGTAGGACTTGTTTCCAGTCATGTGTCTAGAGCATCCACTGTTAATGACTCCTTTTTCCTGCAATTCTAGCTGTGGGTTACCCTGCATAAAAATTAAGAGAATCAGGCTCTTTGGGGACCCAAGCCATTACAGACTTGGATCTGCCTTGTGCATCAACATAGTCAAATCTTTTAAAGTTCATTGATACACATGTGTCTGGTGAATGAGTCCTAAAACCTTTTGCTTTGGTCTCCAAACCCAACATGCTGAGGCCTTAACAACATTAGCCTCATTTCCCTTATTATCACTTACTACTGCTTTTGGCCCAGCAGTAGTAACATTTCCCTTAACAGTATTAACTTTTTCATTTAAATTATTGTTCTTATTTGTTGTAGACTTGTTAAAGGGCCTTCTAACATGTAAATGTGCTCTATTAAAAACATTTGATGATGTCCTTGCACTATTTACTATTGGTCTTGGGTAGGCAGTATTAACTGATACTGTTGCTTTGAAGTTTTGCCCATCAGTATTAAGTGTTTCTATGCCAGATTTATAAGACTGTTTTGGAACAAATTACTTTTGGATGGTGGGTGAGTTCATATACTTTGAGAATTTTGGTGATTCACCATTCTAGCATTGTTCCATATAGTTTTTTTACCATTTTATTTTCATAAAAATCACAATCTTTGATCAAATGATTAAAACTGCCACATTCATAACAAGCTTTATTTTTAAACTCAAAATTACTTTCTAACTTCTGAGTCATCAAATTATTCCAGTTTCTCTGGTTACCTCTAGGACTTTGACTGTTTTTCCTAGCGTATTTAGCTTGCTTATTATTCTCTACCTTCTTAACAGACTCCCTAGGTGTTTTTACATGCTCATTAGATTTTACAAATTCTACTTTGGCAAAACTATGTTTTCTTTGTTTAGACTTAAACTCAGTCTCATTCTCATCCTTATTGTCAGATATCTAGTCTTCAATAAGTGGTTCACCAACATACTTATGTTTTGACTCACTAGTCTTAACTTTACTAGTTTCAACTGCAGGCACACTAGTTATTAACTTACTAAAAACATATTCTTCTTCATCTGCAAGTACCAAATTAGGTTTAGGGGGTATGAAGTTCCCAGTATAAGTAGGTGGGACTGCATGATACCCTTCACTTGTTTTGTACTTATCATTCTCTTGACAATCAAACACTTGACTATCAACCACTTGACTATCAACCACTTGACTATCATACCCTACACAAGTCTTGAACTTATCACATACTTGAATCTCTAACAGTTTTCTAAGATTCTTAGATGAATTTTCAAACTTTTCTAAGGTAAGTTTTAAATCATCTCTTTCCTTTTTAGATTTTTCAAATTTCTTTCTGAGCTCTGTTAATGCATTATCTCTCAACATAATATCAAGTTTTAAAATCTTTATGTCCTCTTCAAAAATAACCTCATTCTTTTTATAGACGTCTAGTCTAGCCTCTACAGATGATAGACCTGCTTTATAAGCTCCTACATTTAATTGAGACTTATTAAAATCTTTTATCAGATTATCATAATGTTCTTTGAGAGTTTTATAAGATTTTAAGCATGCTTTAGAACAAGTAGATACCTTGGAATATGAGCTTGAAGAAGTATATGCCATAAGTGCAAAGTTTATAGGTCCTTTTTTAGCCTGGTCACTCCAGTCATACCCAAGTCCATATTGAGCCACCAAAGCTTTTATCTCTATTGTTTCTACTGTCACATTCCTCCTTACATGTTCTCTGTTCTTGTTCTCCCTTGGAGCCCTGCACTCTCTCGTAAAGTGACCCTTTTGATGACAGTTATAGCATTCCACTTTCGATTTGTTAAACCCTATGGTTTCAGAACCATTGGAACTAATCTTCCTTCCAGTCTTATTTAGAAATCTTCTGGCTCTCATGGTCAGCATAGCCATCTGCCACTTTAGATCCATCTCTTCTAAGTCATCATCATCATTTTGTTGTAAGTCCACATCATTTAATTGTGGACTGTTGGATTGGTTTGCAAAGAAAGAATAGATCACAACATCACTCATACTATCAGTATTGGCAGAGTTAGAACTATGAGTTTGATTAGAACAGCCAGAGTTATTGGTCGACATAAAAGCCACATTTTGTGAATTTTGGTTTGAGCTTGATGACCCTTTAACTTTAGTTTCATAAATCTTCAGATTGTTTTATAGGTCATCCATGCTCAAGGTGTCTAAATTAGGTTTGTTCCTCCAGATCAAGGTGTCTAAATCAGGTGTCTAAAGCAGGTACATCAATCAATGTTTAGAAGGAACAAAGTCTTGATTTAAGTGCAGGTACCTTATGTAATCGTCACAAGAAAATCTCAAAGTATGCTGCTGAAAAAAGCTTTGATATCTCAGAAAACCATTGTCAAAGTGGTTCATAGATGATGATACAAAAACATGAAGTTTGATCACAACAGATCAAGCCTCAAACCTCAATGTAAAATGACGTTTGAACAAAACGGTTCAAGCCTCGCACCACAGTGTCAACAGAAGTTCATCAAGCAGCTGAGACAGTAACAACGTCAAATGAGCTGGATTTGCTATTCGGTCCTTTGTTCGACGAATATTATTAATGGAGAAATTCCAGTTGTTTTAAAAGTCCTTCCACTGTCACTTATACTGTTGCATCAAATAACGTCAACAAACCCCGATTCAACTTCATCCACTTCAACTCTATCTACAGCTGTCACTGCTAATGGAAACTTTGATTTGTAAATATTTTTATTATCTCTTTATTTTGGATTTATAAAAAAAATTTGAAAAAGAAAACACAAAAATTTAAAACCAACAAAAAGAAAATTAGAAAATATAAACCCTAGAAAAACATACTTAAAATCAGAAAACTTTACTAAAATACCAAAAGAATCTTCTGACATGTCTCTGGACCGATGAACATTTACGTACCTAGAAATGTTGATTAACATCGACACGGGCATGTAAATGAAGTTCGAGCGAGAGTTTCAAATGCTTTCAAAATATGTCATTTCTAAATTTTTCTCTATGACTTATGTACATTTCAGTGCATAACTCGGTCTCGAATGTAATAGGGAAGTGTACGCTTCAGTGCGCTTACTCTAAAATAGAAGAGAAGTCTTCTATCATGTGTTTTTAAAATCGTTGAACACAATTTTTCAAAAAGAACTTTCAATGTCAAATTGTCTACAATATAATTTGTGGTATTTTTCCTTAAAAAGTTGGTATTTGTTAAAATTGTGTGTTTTCAACACTCCATTTCTCAGAATTATTTTCAAGAATTGTATGACATAGATTGTCATTTTATGTAAATCAATTTCTAAGGGAGCTTTTTAAAAATAAAGCCTTTTAATGTGTTGGATACATCACATCAATGTCCATTTTATGTATCACAAACTACATTTTGTGATAATTAAATGTGGAAACTTAATGTCAATTAATAATATACATTGTTCACTAAGGCATCTCACTCCGTCTTCAACATTTTGTAGTGTCATATCTATTTTTCATTCCAATGTCAAGTTTTAATATATATTGGTATCCCACATATACTGTTGAAGGGGAGCAATCTAGAAAATGAATTCATGCAACATCGTAGTATAATTTTTCTCCCTGTGGAATTTTTCATGTAAAATTTTAATCAATTGGTATTTCAAATACTAAGTGTTTTATTATTTAAAATAAGGGAAGAAAATGTGATTTAAAATATGATATAAAAGAATGTGATCTTTATGGACTCTAAGTGCAACTCTTTCCTTCATGTGCTAAACAATTTCGAATCTTAGAGCAAAAGTGTAGGGGGAGTATTTGAAAATAACAATGTCAGAAAATGGTTTTAGGGTTCGATCTCATACCCAACAACCCACTAATTTCACGACGATTCTGAAGTCATAAGGTGGTTAGGTTAGGAATAAGTCCTACGATCCAACAGAAAGGAGGGATCTACAAAGGATTACTCCATAGTTAGAAATAGCAGTCTTAGGTATGAATGAGAAGAATGTGTATAAGGAAAATGCAGACTTTGAGGAGCTAACAATGGAACAATCACAACAAGTGTTAGTATATGACGTTTGGTAGCATTGAGGGGTTGAAGAATGAAAAAGAAATGTATGGATAAAGGGTGAAAAGAAAGAATCCACTACTTACACTTTAAGCAGAAAACCGGGTCAATACATATCTATCAAAATAGCCACCAGATGATTGTTGATTCTTGAGATGACATCATGGACCAGTGATGGCAATGCACAACTTCACAGCCATTTGGGTTCTCTTAAAGAAACTTATTCCTTTGTCACGGAGATACACAAGTTATCTATTTATATCTCACTCTGAGATTATGTTATTGAATAGGAGGCAGTCTGCTCAGCCTCTGATTACTAAAACCATAAGTACACAATCGAGTTAGAGCCAAGAAGAGATAAATTATAAATCTCTATAGGACACAATGTCAAAATACTCTTGCGAAACACCTTAAGTTCACAAGTTGTAAGAAAGAGTCCTTCACATTTATACTTGTATCTTGCAAGAACATCTGAGTTGATACTTAAAGTATTCATAGTGAAGATGGAATTCCTGCTTGAGCCAACATCAAAACAAGCTCTTGGGTAGGTGACTTGCAAAGTTTATATGACATCAAGCTTGTGATTAACTGGATATATCATTTTGTCCAGTAAATGAATTGACGACTTAATCAGAAAGATAGTATCTATCTGATTCACCTCTTACCGTGTTGTTGCTTTGAGACGTTATGGGTAATGAGGAACTAGCAAGCTTGGGAATCTATATACATCTGTGTTAGAAGATCTACGCTTTGAGTAGAAACCGTGTCAAGGAGTTTCTTAATCTACCTTGATACAGGTATAGTATTTTTAATATAAATTACGGAAATCCGGAGGTTAATGCAACCGAACTCAAGATGAATGACAAAGCCATATTCATCTTTTATTGCTAACTATTTTATTTCAGGATAAGACGATGGTATTGCAGCCTTATTCCAGCAAAGTCGGATTCATAAACCACATGCTCATACTCAAGCTTTCAAAGTCAATCGTTCAACATCAAGATAGTTGATTCTAATCTTCCCCATCATCAAAGAGCCTCAAAGTCAAATAAAGAATCATCAATTGGGGAGATTGTTAGACTTATAATCACATATGTCAAACAAGAATGTAACAAGTATGAGCATGTTGGTCAAGAGCACAAGTTGATCAAGAAAGTCAAATCAAGATGATTCAAGTCAAGGAGATGATGCAAGATAACGATCTCAAGAACTCAAAGTCAAAAGATAAAGGCTCAAGATCAAGATCACAAAGCATGAATGAACAAAGCCATTACAAACAAGACAAGACCAAAACAAGGCAAAGCATAAACGTCAAAAGTCATATCTTCAACGTCATCGGTAGTACGGAGGAGTTTGAAGAAAGAGACCTCAACATTGGGGGAGATTGTTAGCCTTAATTTTATATAAGTCGAACAAGAATGTTATCGGTCTTATTAGTCGTAACTAGTCTTGTTAAGTAATAGGCTAGTCGGGTTCAACGGGCTTGGATTGTAATCTAATATTGTCCATGTTTCGGGCTCAAAGCCCAAGAATAGCCAAGCCCGGCCCAAGTTAGAAAGCCCATAAGCCACTCATGGCTCAAGGGTATAAATAGAACCCTCTCCACACATGGAGAGGGTGTTGGTTACCATTTCATCACTTGTGTGTGTGTGTAATCTTCCACCATCTTATTTTCTCTCTAATAATCTTTCACTTTCCTTATCTCTTTTCTATCTTTATTTGCTTATTGGTATAGCTTATGTTGTGAAAATGGATTAAGCTTTTGGGATAACACATATCTTCTCTACAAAACCTCGAAAAAGATCTCAGCTTCACTGATCAGTTCTTCATGGAGAAGCCACAGGAAGAAGAGCCAGGGAAAACCAATGCTGAAGTAGAGGTTCAATCAATGGTTTCGGTCCCTATTCATCAAGACACCTCCTCGGTTCCTCTAATGACCACTCTAGTTATTGATCTTACAATGTCACAATCTGACTCTCCTCTCCCAACATCAATAGCAATAATCTCAACAATCACAACAACAACAACCACTCTTCTACCACCACCACCTTAACCACAACAAAGCACCGCAGATCCAATTTTAGTGAAGCGCATAGGTGAACTCGAACAACATATGGCGGATCTAATATAAAACAACTTAGCCATGGAGGAAAGGTTGGACAAATAAGGGACCCGGCTATATAACTTGGAGAATCTCAATATCCCCCACAAGGTAAGCCAAGCAGTGGATGAGATAGTCACTAATGCAGTAGACCGGGCAATGCAAGCTCCACTTCGAGCTCGCTTCAGGGATCTGCCCACTGTTGATATAAAGGAAATTCTTCAACAACGGATGTTTAAAGACAACTCTTACAAGGCTCATTACGTTTACAATGACTTGTATGTGGCTCTACAGAAGTTATTGGAGTTAGATTATTCAAATCAATGTCTAGCTGACCAGGAGGAGGCTCATAAAAAGAGAAGACAGAGACGTGACATACCAAGAACTCCTTCTGGGTCTCCACCTTCACAGCCACCTCCTCCACCTCCTCCAGCAGGCGCATCTAGTGCTCCAGGTACTTTAGAAGCATCAGGGTCTTCTTAGTTGCCGCCACCTCCCCCTCATTCATCCACTGGTACATCTAGATCTACTCAGCAAAAAGGCAGTAAAGCTCCAAGTTCTTCCAAGACGGCAGCCTCAGCATCATAATCTATGGCTTGGACTACATCTGACACTAGATATAAGTCAGCTGGCGTCTTTGGGGCTCAAGAGCTATCTTATACAGACTCTCTGATGCAAGATGATTCCATTCTTAACGAGCAAGTACATTTGTCTGATGATGAAGATTTCGAGAATAATCACCTACCAAAAGCTGACTCGAGAAAAGATTGGTGGAAACCACTATCTGAAGAGGAAAGACCAGCGACTCCTAAACCAGCTTGGATCATTCCGTCTTCCAATGTGTCAGCTATAGAGAACAAATGGGCTTCTGCGTTGGTTTCAACTTATGAAACCCCTGCTGAGAACTCATTGCTTGCAAAGACTAGAGACATGACGACTTTCATGAACTGGTACTGCTGACAAATGAACAAGACCGAGCTTATACAAACAGATTTTGAAAGACAGGCTTACAAAGTTATTAAAGCTTTCTACCTGGATGTCATTCACCTTCAGTTCCAGATGGAGGAGTGTCACAAGATGCTCACATATCAAGTTGACTGGACAAATCCGGAAGGAGACCAAGTCAGATTCGATGTCAAATGACCACTGCCCCTCGGTGGTCTTCCAGGTCATGAAACTATTAAAACACATTTCTTCTTTAATAAAGACTTGGAGTATTTAAGATATGGCAGCAAAGGAAGCAGTCCCGCACTATCGATTTCCAAGATGAAGGTTGCTTGTTATCCTGACTTTGGTCTTGAACTACTGGTGCCGGAGTAGATGTGGATTGAAGATGTGTGCACCTATAATATAAGTGCCAAATATGGCATCCCCCACTGGTGGTTTAATCGACAGAAGTTCTATATTGAAAGAAATGATTCTTCGTCGCGTCGAAAAGAAGTTAGAACACACATGCGGATTCTCAGTGTTGTCAGAATTAAAGCCTACTCAAGATACGGGTATGACTACTTGAGCAAAATTATCCTCCGCAAAGCTGATTTCCAAGAACACACGATTGCTAAAAAGGATTTCAAGAACCTAAATCCATTGACTTTGAAGACCTGAATCTGCTTCTTCTGCAAGGTCATCTCGATCATCTTCCTGGTTCAGACAAACGGATGCTATATACTACTGTCAAGCTATGGACCCAAAAGTTAGTGATTCGACAGCGAGTTGAAGATTTTCAACTCGGCATTGAAAGCTACCAGACGCAGTTGAACCTCACTAAACCAGGATGGGATGCTACAGGCTATGAATTCAAGCATGATTATACCATCATTAAGTCTCCTCGAGTAGTAGTATTCCCGGTCAACAAAAATGAACGAAAAATCATGCGGTTTAACGAAATATACAAGTTCAGTGATGGAACATTGACACGCATTTTGGAAGCATTGGATTATAGAGTCAAAGAATTTAAGGTCAAGCGGCTCAATCCGAGTATGAATACGCGATTCTAGACTCAAAAGGACGTGACAAGGAGCAAACAGTTCATAGCGGCTATTGAAAAGTGACTGAAGACAAGAAGGATCTACCGGAACCTGGAATGCTTTGTTAGTGGACGTGTTCGTGATATTGACTACAGGCTTCTTCAGAGAACGAAATGATATCTTCATTCCCTTTAAAAGGTCAATATCCTGTGTATTATATTGTAAACTTTGTACATTATATAGTAGTGTAGTAATCAGTGTTATGTGTCAGTTTATGAAAATTTTCCTGAGTTTCTCATTAAACTCTAAATTATTTTTATACCCATCATAACTGACACTAACAGAATCCCTCATTAATTAAGGGGGAGCATATATAGGTTCTAATATCGGCTTGTATTTAATCAGACCACATATTCTCCTAAAATTTTCTAACTTATTTAAATCAATTGAGATCCTAAATCTTAAAGGGTTTGAACTTTTTGATTAGGGGAAAGAATGTGATTTAAATATTAAATCTGATAAAAAAAATGTGATCTATTAAGACTCAAGCAGGTACTCCTCCCTCCATGTGCCAAACAATTTTGATTATCGACGCACTTGTTGAGGGGGAGCGTTTCTAAATAATTAAAACAGTCAAGTTACAATGGATTTGATATCTATATCAAAAGTACCTTGATTGATTTTTTCAACTGGTTTTATGGCAAAGAAAATTGTAACAAAAGATCGACCTTGTACTTACTTTATCAGAGTTATAAGGATGGTAAGGATAGGCACATGTTCCCATGATCATGCCAGATTCAGAGGGATCTACCCAGGGACAATCCACTAGTTAATGTAGAAGTCCTTAGGTATGATTACAAAAGGAGTAATGTGAGAATAAGGGAATAGTACGGACTGAGATAGAGCTAGTACTGGAACATACCTAACAAGGTTCTAGTAATAAAGTCTCGATAAGAACTGAAGGGGTTGAAGAATGAAAAAGAAATGTTAAGATGAAGGGTGAAAAGAAAGCAGCCCTCCTTAAACATTACGAAGAAACTAGGTCACTACATATGCTGTCAGAATCACATGGTTGATTGCTGACATTGAAGACAAGTATCATGGACCTAGTGATATGCTGCACAACCCTCCCTAGCCACTCAAGATACCTAAAAGGATTCTTGTTTTATTTCTCACGAAGATCAATACATTTCTATCATCTCCCTCACTCTAAGTTAGAAGATATTGAAAAGGTGGCAGACTGCTCCAGCCTCCATCTACTTAAACCTAAATAATGCTCTGGTGAGTCTAAAAGCTTTGAGACATCAGAAATCTGTTAGGGACACTAATACAAACTATGCTTGCTCATCACACACTATGATAACTAGTAAGATATTAAGAGTCCTTCGCATTATCCTCGTGGTATTGCCAGAACATCCGAGTGATACGAAAGTACTCTCAATGAAGATGGAAATCCTTCTAGAGCCAACATCAAACAAGTTCTTGATAGGTAACATATGAGATCCATTATGGATCAAACTTGTGACAAATGGAAAGCAACAATGGTGTGATTCTTTATGAATCAAACTTGTTCCAGGCAGTGAATTGACAAATAGTTTTTGGAAAACCTCTCGATGTGCTCAACAACTGATTTTCGAGCACATTAAATGTGTATATCTTTCAAAACTAATGTGTTTCTGATGAAATTTGATTTTATGTTATAAAACCTTTGATGTGTCACAAAAACTCTTTTCTGAGTGACACGCGACTAACTTTCAAATAAATTTCTCATTAATCAGTGGGTTCTTAATTCACTGGTTCACTCACTCCGTGCTTTTTCTACTTTGAGACGCTCCAGTTTGAGAACGGCTAGCGCAGCTGCAAAACCCTATCAAGGAGATTCTTCGAAATTCTATCTGATCACAGGCAGTATTTATACTGATTAACGGGTGCCGTGGTTCTTGCAACCGTATTCAACGAGAGTGAACAAAGACACTTTCGTTTGTTTATTACTAACATATATTTGAAGGAATCCCAGACGGTAGCAACTGCTGGCAAGAGACATGTCAATTTACAACCCCATGCTTACACTTAATATTCCTAATCAAAGACATCATGATAACTGAAATACCTATAACACAACTTCTACAAATCTAATGCATGCTATCATGATCCAGAAAAGTATGAGCATGCCGGTCCGAAGGTCACAACATCACATGGAGGCATTACTACAACAAGGATGATTAAGAGATTTACTGTGGCTGATGATCTCAAAGAAAGCTTAAAGATCACACAAGTCAAAGGAACTAAGTTTAAAGATCACTACATTATGTATAAAGAGATCAAAGCATAAAGAATCAAAGACTACGAGCTGAACACAAGATCAAGATTGCTGAGCTTAATTTAGTATTTTTTTGGGGTAACCTCCCTTAGGGGGAGATTTTTAGATGTTAAAAAAAGACTCGGTCACCCCGTGTATTTTACCATTTATTGTTGCTCGTAGTTAAGTAGTTAATGTATAACATTCGGTAATGGGCCGGGTATTAAACCTAACATGTAAGCCACTACCAAGGCCTTAAGGCCAGTTTTTGTTGTAACTATATATGCCTCTTCCATGCCTTGGAAGAGGTGGGTTAGTCATTTACATAATATAACTTCATTTTCTCTCACTAGAGAGTTCTCTCTCACTTTCTCTCTCTAGACTTGGCTAATCCACTTGTCATATGATTGTGTTATGATTTCTAATATCCTACACCTACATTTAATGGAAGACCTACCTTTGCTAATCTAATGTACCTTAAAAAGGCTCAATATGAGATACCATGTTTGTATGAGATCCCACATGAACAACCTGATCCTGCAAACAGACTCGTCCCCGATAGGGAAGAGACTCTGACTTTTGAAAAAGAGAGTAGATCAAAATTGAATAAAGACTTAGTGAAACCTTATGACTACACAAAGTTAAAAAGTCTTTATGAACTTTTTAAGCCCCCGACACAGGAATATCTTGTACATTTAGCACATGCAAATGAATTAAGGAAGAAAATGTGGAGAAAATCTTTTACGAAAACGAAACCGAATATTTTCAAAAACATCGATTTCTTACTAGTGTCCAAATCAATAAGCAAAAGTAGACAAGCGTATAACGTCATGACGAATAACATAAATCATCTTAGAGAAATTGTAGATCAAGCTTGGGTAAAATGTTTAAACGACCATCTTTATCTTCGTGCCCCAACTGCTCATGATATGCAAATCCTAATTAAGACATGTTTGATGCCTCTTGCCCTTAAGACTCGGAATGATAGTCTCGCATTTGTTCATGAACTTAAAAAAGAAATGCATGCTAATTTAAAGTATGTTGAATCCTTTGAAAATGAAATTGAAGAACTTGAATCTGATAAAGCATAATTCTCAAACATGTATGATATGCTATTGCAAGAATGTGTGTCTAATGATGTTATGTGTTCTTATTTGCACACTGAATTGCAATGCTTATATCTTCATAAAGTTAAAGAATGTGAATGTCTTGCATAAAAGCTTTCGAAACAAACTGAATTTGTTAGTAAAGAAGTTTATACTGAGCTTTTATGAAATTTTGCTAAAATGGAAAAACACTCGATTTCCCTTGAACTCGCTTTACAACAATGTCAAGAACAAATGAAAAATGACACAGTTTGCAAAGAAAAAGCATCAAATGTATTTCAAAAGGAAGGTGAACAATATTTCGAAATACAAGATTTGAAAGCTCAACTGCAAGACAAAAACATTGCCATATGTGAGTTAAAGAAACTCATTGAAAAATGCAAAGGAAAATCTGTGGAAACTAAGTTTGATAAACCATCTGTTGTTCGACAACCAAATGCTCAAAGGATTCCAAAACCATCAGTTTTAGGAAAACCGGCTCTTTTTTCAGACTCTCTTAAGAGAAAAAATTTTCCAAAGAAAAAGTTGGTTGCAAAAACTAATGAGTCAGAGGGTTTATCAAAACCAGTCACTTCATAAAATTTGCATCAAACAGCAACGCAAGCTGTACGAAACACAAATGTGATTAAACCAGGCATGTATCAAATTGACAGTAGTACAATACAAACTAGAGCACCACAGTTGCCTCAGACTTATAGGAATACTAATCCTCGCGTATCTACATCTACAGGAGCAGCTCATAGAACTAATGTTAGCAGACCACAGCCTAGGAGCAATCAAATGAAAGAAAAGGTCGTGCCAAACACTAGTCAAGTGAAGTTTAAGAAGACTAAAGTAGAAGACCACCATAGGATTTCTAGAATTTCTAATAAAACAAAGTCTGTAACTACGTGTAATGACAGTTTAAAATCCAGAACCTTGAATGTTAATGTTGTTTGTGCTACTTGTGGGAAATGTGTGTTTAATTCGAATCATGATGCTTGCGTTTATCAATTCTTGAATGACGTGAATGCTAGAACTAAGAAGCCTAAATTAGTGCCTATTAGTACTAGAAAACCCAAAAGTCAAGCAAACAAATCTGTTGCAACACCCCATCAGAAAATAGTTGCATCAGAATCCACTATCACAAATTCAAAGAGTTACTATAGGATGTTGTATGAGAAAACTAGTAAGGCGTGGAAATGGTGGATATCACAACAATGCCCATCAGGAAATAAATGGGTTCCTAAGACAAAAATGAAATAGGTGTCTAAATTTAAGAATGAAACTGTGGAAAAGAGAGTTAGTTTTGCAATAGATAATGTATCTAGGATAACTAATGTCTTGAAACTCACAAACACTTTAGGATCCAATTTGTCAAGTATTCCATCGTCCTCTAATTCTCTTACAAATTGTTTAACTCATCCTATTCATTGTTGACTCGGGATGCACAAAGCACAAGACGGGCAATCTATCACTGCTGTGCAATTTTGTTAAAAAAAATACTTGGGTATCGTTCATTTTGGCAATGATTAATTTGCTCCAATTCTTGGTTATGGAGATTTAGTTCAAGGAAATATCACGATCAACAGGGTTTATTACGTCGAAGGTCTCAATCACAATATCTTCTCGGTTAGTCAATTTTGTGATGCGGATTTGGAGGTTGCTTTCCGAAAATCTACGTGTTTCATCAGAGATCTTTAGGGAAATGATTTACTCACTGGTAATCGTGGATCTGATCTCTATATAATTTCTCTTCAAGAGACAACTTCATCAACTCCAATCTGTCTCATGGCTAAATCCTCACCAACTCAAGCATGGTTATGGCATCGAAGATTCTCTTATCTCAACTTCAACTACATCAACTTGTTTTCAAAGAAGGATGTCATGATTGGTTTACCTAAGTTGAAATATGTTTAGGATCAATTATGTTCCTCTTCTGAAGTGAGTAAAGCAAAAAGAAGTTCATTCAAGACAAAGACTGTTCCAAGTTCAAAAGGACGATTAAATTTGCTTCATATGGACTTATGTGGTCCAATGCGGGTTGCTAGCATAAATGGGAAGAAATATATTCTGGTGATTGTAGACGACTATTCTAGATACACTTGGACTCTCTTTCTACGTTCCAAGGATGAAACACTAGAAGTTCTAAAAGATTTTCTCAAGATGATCCAAAGAAATCTTCAAGCCCTAGTAATTTTTGTTCGAACTGACTGAGGCACTGAGTTCTTAAACAAGACACTTAATACATTCTTTAAAGAAGAAGGAATTGAGCATCAAACTTCTACACCACGAACACCTGAACAGAATGGTGTTGTCGAAAGACAAAACCGTACTCTCGTTGAGGCTGCTCGAACGATGCTTTCGGCTTCTAAACTTCCTTTATTCTTTTGGGCTGAAGCAATTTCAACTGCATGCTATACTCAAAACAGATCTATCATCATCCCGACACATGAAAAAATGGCATATCACATCATTAATGATAGAAAACCTTCAATTAAACACCTTCACATCTTTGGTTGCACTTGTTACCTAACTAGAGATGGTGAAAATTTAGATAAGATGAAAGAAAAAGGGGATCCGTGCATTTTAGTAGGATACTCCAGTCAGTCAAAGGGATATCGTGTCTATAAAAAGAGAACAAGATTAATAGTTGAATCCATACATCTCAGATTTAATGAGATCAAAGAGATGTTTGAGACGTCTGTTGCTAATGACACTTCAGGCCTCGTTCCCCAACGAAAAAAGGTGTCAGATTATGACAACTCTGACCCCGTCCCACAAATACAAAATGTTTCTCCTTTAGCAGATACAACAGTTCCATCACAGCAAGAGTTGGATCTTCTATTTGGTCCTCTGTACGATGAATTTTTCATTGCGGGTACTTCTCGTGTCAACAAGTCTTCTTCTCCCACTGTTAATTCTGCTCAACAAGACACACACCCTTCAACAAATATTCACCCTACATCAGAACCATCAACTCCAACAAATGTTCATGCTGAGGAAAACAACAATAATCAAGCAGACGATACAAAACATGAATTTACCAATCCTTTCTGTACACCGGTATAAGAAGTTGCTGAGTCTTCCTCACGCAATATTGGTAATTCAAATTTGCATACCTTTAATCGGCCACAAGATTCCGAATACCGATGGACAAAAGATCACCCATTAACTCAAGTTCATGGCGATCCATCCAAGCCAGTACAAACAAGATGACAACTTGCAACAGATCCTGAAATGTGTATGTTCGCACTCACCGTGAGTACAGCTGAACCAAAAAACATTAAGGAAGCAATGGCTGATTCTGCATGGATAGAAGCAATGTAGGAAGAGCTTCATCAGTTTGACAGACTTCAAGTCTGGGAATTAGTTGACAAACCCTTTGGCAAGAACGTAATCAAGCTAAAGTGGTTATGGAAGAACAAAAATGATGAAGACCAAAATGTAATTCGCAACGAATCACGACTTGTAGCTAAAGATTATACTCAAGAAGAGGGTATTAATTTCAAAGAATCATTTTCTCCAGTTGCTCGCTTGGAAGCTGTTCGGATTTTATCGCATATGCTGCACACAAGTCTTTTCTAATTTATCAGATGGACGTGAAAACGGAATCTCTTATTGGTCCATTGAAGGAGGAGGTTTATGTTGCACAACTAGATGGGTTCCTTGATCTTGATCATCCAGAAAAGGTTTACCGTCTAAGGAAAGCTCTATATGGATTAAAACAAGCTCCAAGAGCCTGGTATGATGAACTCTTAAATTTCCTGATATCTAAAGGTTTTACTAAAGGTACAATTGACCTGACTCTATTCACGATAAAATACGGGGATGACATTCTACTTGTGCAAATTTACGTTAATGACATCATTTTTTGATCCACAAACCCTAAATTTTCTAAACGATTTGAAAAATTAATGCACAGTAGATTTGAGATGTCTTTAATGGGAGAAATGAAATTCTTCTTAGGACTTCAGATCCCCCAATCCCCACGAGGTATCTTTATCAATCAGGCTAAGTACGCTTTAGAGATACTTAAAAAACATGGTATGGAAAAAGGACAAAGCATTAGTACACCAATGGTTACCAAACCTAAATTAGATGTAGACTTGAGTGGTGAACCCGTAGACCAAACTGACTACCATAGTAAAATCGGGTCACTCATGTATTTGACATCTAGTAGACCAGACATAGTGCAAGCAGTATGTTATTGTGCAAGATATCAAGCAAGACCGATTGAAAAACACCTCAAAGAGGTTAAAAGGATCTTTCGCTACTTAAGGGGTACCATTAACATGGGACTCTGGTATCCGAAGGGTTCTGGATTTGAACTAACAGCTTTTTCAGATGCTGACCATGCCGGATGCATTGATACTCGCAAAAGCACTTCTGGAGGAATACAGTTCCTAGGTGATAAGTTAATCAGCTGGATGTCAAAGAAGCAGGACTGTACTGTAATGTCATCCGCAGAGGCTGAGTACGTGGCATTATTTGCAAGCTGTGCTCAAGTAATGTGGATGAGGACACAGCTTAAGGATTATGGCTTCAACTACAATAAAATACCATTGTATTGTGACTCTCAGTTAGCCATAGCAATCTTATGCAACCCCGTGCAACACTCTCGTACCAAGCACATCTTTACTCGATATCATTTCATCAAGGAACAGGTTAAAAACGGTATAATTGAATTGTACTTTGTCAGAACTGAATACCAATTAGCTAATATGTTTACTAAAGCCTTACCCGAAGATAGATTTCAGTATCTTGTCAGACGAATTGGTATGAGATATTTGACTCTAGCAGAACTAGAGGGTCTAACAAACGAATCTGCTTGATATTCCATCAAACATCAACATGTACATATTTTTGAAAAAAGAAAAATATAAAAATATAAAATTTCAAAAAGAAAAATACAAAATCAAAAAATCAGAAAATGTTTCACAAAAATAATCTTCTCGACATGTATCTTAGAATCGATAACATTTACGTACCTAGAAATGTTGATTAACATCGACACGGGCGTGTAAATGACGTTCGAACAGGAGTTTCAAATGTTTTCAAAACATGTCATTTCTAATTTTTCTTTATGACTTGTAATCACTCTCATATTGCATTATGACTTGTAATCACTCTCAGATTGCAACTCGGACCCGAACGACAAATGAGAGTGTACGTTTCAGTGCGCTTATCCTTAGCGTTAGAAGAAAATTCTTCTAACATGATGTTTTTCAAAATGTTAAACATAATTTTTTAAGAATTTCTCAATGACAATTCAAAATCTTTTAAAATTA
>BQNB010095726.1:0-25794 GCA_026074375.1 Tanacetum coccineum
TATTTATAAAGATGATGATTACGATATTGATTTAGATAGGTCATACCAAAATGTGTATGAAACATTGAATTGTTGCTAGCAGTCATACATGATGTTGGTAATGAATAACTTGTGAAGCATGATGATATAATAAGTTGTATGATGTATGTTAGTATGGATATGCAAACAAGAAGTTGAGAATATTTATTCATGCGATTCTTTCACTAACTCAATGAGGCAACATCCCCAAGCGTATAAAGGATTTTATGAACTCTTTTTCCTTGACTAGATTTTTGTCCCACTGGGTTTTATCTAGTAAGGTTTTAACGATGCATATTCTTTAAATGGACATCCAAGGGGGAGTGTTATGGATAAATATGGAATGGATGTCCATATCTATTAGTATTAGTAGTTATCTTAATTAAAACTGTATATTCTGGAATACTTTATCTTGTATCTACATATACATACCTCCATTGTGAGATTCTTTAAGGAGTATATAATGCATGAATCACGTGTCATGATTTTAAAATTCTCGAGAATAATAATTGATTAAATTGTACAAGTCACTCGAATGGAGTAAAGCGAATATTTCGATATCTTTAAAGTACAAGAGATAAGAGATTTGGGGTTTTTATTATACTAACCCATCCGAAATCTAGTTTGCTTTACAGATACATGATATACATCTGATCCCCATACCGCTCGGTCCTAAACTTGATATATTTTCACAAGTTCCACTATTTTATGGCGTTCTGTAAAGCAAACAATGGGTGTCACTTGATCGAATCACGTAGACATCTTGTTTATCATAAAGCGAGTCGAGTACGTGTAATACAACATATTTGTGAATCATGTGGGATTCTTCAGGCCGGTATGCTCCAACAGTTGTAGAAGATAATGCAGCATGTATTGCTTAACTTAAGGACGGATACATCAAAGGTGACATAACCAAG
Source organism: Tanacetum coccineum (assembly GCA_026074375.1). Classification (NCBI taxonomy): domain Eukaryota; kingdom Viridiplantae; phylum Streptophyta; class Magnoliopsida; order Asterales; family Asteraceae; genus Tanacetum; species Tanacetum coccineum. Next base: position 936 of record BQNB010095726.1, read on the forward strand.
CATATTCTACCGAAGTTCTTTTTCACTCATGACTTGCAAAAGAGTGGCGATATTATTATTCAACAAATTCGTTCAAATGATAACCCATCAGACTTATTTACCAAGGCACTTCCTACTGCAACATTCAAGAAGTTGGTTCATGGCATTGGAATGCGAAGACTCAAGGAACTTAAGTGATCTATTCATCATAGGGAGAATATACACGCTGCACTCTTTTTTTCTTAGCTATGGTTTTTTCCCACAGGGTTTTTCCAAGCAAGGTTTTTAACGAGGTAGCACATATAAGTGTATGAAAACCAATGATGAATAGCCAAAAGGGAGTGTTATAAATAATTAATAAAGTGGCTATCCACATACCTTAATTCCCTTTGGTTACATCTTTTTGTATTCCCCTCTATTATGATTGTATTAAATACTTGGCATATAAGAGCCCTATAAATTGAGGCTCACTTTGTAGTCTATCAATCTCAATAAAATACATGTCTCGATTGTCTCTACTTTCTTCTTCTTTTATACATCAATTATATGTGTTGCTATTAGGTCGTTGTTCACAACAAATTTTATTGTAACAAAATACTTTTTAAACTTGAAATAAAACTTTTTTGCTTAGAAAAATGTTGGTGCAACAAGTAGGTTTGCCCACGCTCCGCCGCGGGACCTTTAGCGGACGTCGATAGCCAGTGCTTTGCTACGAAACATTTAGCTACGACGTATGTAAGAATTTAAAACATAAATCCGGAATTCTTGCGACAATCCAATGATACAAAAAAGCTGTTATTGCATAAGCTACAACATTTTACACAACTCAAGAGAATTATCATATGAAACTTAAAGAGTGCAGACAACTCAGTTTTGAAACACAACCAAGCCTTGAAACATGTTGTTGCTGATTTGAATTGTTGATGCTGATTTTTGTAGAAGTTTGTATGATGTTCTTAATCTGCCGTTTTGTGGCAGATCTTTCGTGTGTTGCACTTAGAACTCGAACGAAACCTACATATAAAACCACAAAATAAGATCCTTCTCGTCATGTAAGGAAATATTCTGATGACCTGTATAGAAAAGTAAAAAGGTCGTAAAGCGACTAATCTCACCACGGCTTAATTTGGAAGAATGTATAATTTGTTTAGCCAAACATCCTGAACCTGATCATAGTAGTAAAGAACAATGGTGTCCAAAGCCACTCGAAAAATTTTTGCTTGCCTAGCGCTTTCATTTCTCTTTTTTGCACCCCTTTGAAAAAAAACTAAACTAAAATATATGGACATCACCTGTTTATCATAAACACTTCTGCAATGTCATTATAAACCATACTCATTGCATATTTAATTCATTACTTATTGCATATCGAATTCGTTATTTATTTATTCGTCACAGAACCCACATGGCATTCTAGTTTCCTTCTCATAATTAAGATATTAAATCCGATAAGAAAACCATTATGAAACTTTTCGAGTAACATAACTTGGGTATATAATGGGTGACAAATTCTTCAACCAACAACAACAACAAAAACAAACCCAATCTACCTTCATCTTATTATAGGCCAACGCGAGCATATAACTTTGAAAGCATCTGAATATACCTTACAACTCCCATCCTCGTTTCACTAACTGGTGCTGGTATTTACACGAAACTGAATCTTTCTAAGGAAAAAGAAAACGATTTTAATACGCCTTAAAAACATAATTTCAATTTCAGAAGATAATTAAAAACTCATGTAGTATCATTATTGGCGATATCGACACTGATTTTCTAGTTTGGAACAACATCATCCAAACCCATTTAGGAAATTCTGATTTCATTAAGGCAGTGTTGACGTATAACGAAATGTTAACGTACAACGTCTCATGGTCTAATTCTATACGGAATTTGATATCCTTAGCAAACAAAAAATTGCACCTGAAATTCAGTTTTCACATCATCTTTTGACTGAGCTTTAATTGTTTAATTTGGAAACCGCAATCATACAGGTCGTATACCCAAAAGCTAAATGAAATGCTTTTTCAATTCGGTTGTATCTTACTTTACTTATGCTACTTATTATTAAAAACTATCCATGTAAATACAAACGATAAAGTGGAAACTGTTAGAATATGAACAAATATAAATTATATATGTCCGGAATTTATTCGAGCCTAAAGGGACGCACACGTTAATATGTAGAATAACGTTTTAATATATTAATGTAATATATTAATTAGTGTTTAACAAACGATCGTTAAAAGTTTAACAAGAATAAATATTAGTTGTTAATAGTTAAAGGACTAATATGCAAAACCGGGAAAAAGAAAGTTTAGTTTTTCTCACTCTTTCCTTATAGTTGGTCGAACCACCTCCTCATAAGGTTGTGGGGGACTTTGCTTGCAAGCCAAGTTGAAAAGGGTATATAAGGAGGTCTTAGGGTCCTTGAGAGCTCATAACTTCAATCCGAATCTCTCTAGCTTTTCCTCTAGTCGACCGAACCAAAACCCTTTTAAGGTTTTCGTTTTCTTTTCCCCCTCATGTTTGATCGCAGCAAACCTATAAAGGGTTTCATTTGGCTTGTGGTTCCGACCCTCAAGAACACAAAGTTTTACTTTGGTTTTTGTTGATAGTCAAGCTACGGTGATCGTTTGGTTAAACACTACTAGTACTAGCATACACGTTGTTTGCTAAGAACGTATTATGTGTGTAAACTTAGAGGGGTTATTCTTTTGATCCTTGGTGGTTTTGCGTGGTGTTATACACACGCGTATATTGAAGACGGTGTAACGTTTATTGGTAAAAGCAGTGTAACGTTTCTTGCTAAAAAGGTTAAAACATCTCAATCCCTGTATAATTTAAAGTTTATATACGTGTTTGATCTTTCCGCTGCGTACTCGTGATATGTTTAATTGGTTAAATAGATGTAAAATCTCAACAGTGGCATCACGAGCCATCTTATATGAATTTGTAATTACAAGAATAAAATTAGACAAAATTAGAGTTCTTGATTGATTTTTAAGCCCTTTGGGCGTTTTATGCATCAAGATTCAATCTTTATTGGTTATAAAATTATTTAGACGAATTATAGGTTGTATGCAATTTTATGGATAAAACTTGAAATGTTTAATTGTAAATTGATCGGTTTTATGTTTAAATTAATTGTTAATTCGACATCCATGATAAATACATGCAATTTATCATGGAGGGATATGTGGTATTAATCTTGTTAATTGTTAATGATTTTATGCAAATATGATGATCATGAATTAAAACATAGACATTAAATATATGTGGTTTCGATCTACGACTTTAAAAGCTAGAGAAGACCTTGGCAATGTCTTAATGGGGCCTAAAAGTTAATTTATGTGCTATGTGGTATGTATTTGTATAAGGCTTACGCAATCGATTACATCGATGAATGTGGCCGGAGTTTATAGGATGAAGGAGCCTTATATAGATACATACATGTTTTAATTATTGTAGATAATTAGGATCATTATGAATATTTGCATGACTTAATTGTTAAGTGTTGTTATTTAAATAATTGTTATGTGAGTTAGTTTTATGTTTATATTGTTTTTTATTTTAAGTATTGGACTTGTGAGAAAATAAAAAGGGTTTTTCGAAAATAAATATAAACATGACTAGTTATTATGAAATCAGATTTATTATGGACTATTTATAGTTCATAATGTGTTTTCCAAATTAAAGTTTTATTTTGAATGGTTAAAACCGGACGCTATGGACTCATGAGAAGTACGGCTCATCCACTAGAACAAACTATAAGAGAAGTTTAAGGAGGATTTTCCTAAAGATTTTAGGTTTTTAATACGCTCCGCGCTCACCTGATTCTCCGCTTCTTTGTACGTTCGATTGGAGTTACCGTGAACCATGGCATGTCACTACAGTGTCATTATTATTAGTGCTACAAAGTTGTTTTGCATGCTTCTTTGTACACGTTTTTCACCATTTTTAATCTTTTTCCGCGATTAAACATAATTCTTTATATTTGGAAACACATTGAATCGTCAAATTTTAAAAAGGTAACACTATTTATACATTAGATGTATAGAAAATATGTGATACCATAATAAATAACTTAATTGAGTAAAGTTTTTATTAAAATCTATGATACGAAGATGTATGCATGCTTCTTCGTACATATTTGTCACGACAAATAAAATACCCTTTTTAAATAAGTTATTGCCATCCAATTCGTAAAAACACTTGTAGATGCTTTTTACTATGCGTGAGACGTATGTAGATCGTAATCCCAAGGTGATTGTACACTTTTTCGTGAGACGTTAGTGTTACACAATCACGGTTTTTGATTGGGGGGAAAAAAAAAAGGAACTTAATCGTACTTACATAGGTGAGACCTTAAATCGAAGCATAGATGGGATAAAACATGCTTACTAGAATATTATTGTAATAAAGTAAGTCTCATATTGTTCTAGGAATTGCACCGATGGCAATTATTGATCGTCAATTACCTTTTGAGTACACCATCACTAGCAGATCAACTGATGTGGTGGTGGTACGTCAAGTAGGATCCTAGTCTTTAGAAAATTAATTGTTTATTTGATTAAACATGGGTAGTTAATTTTCTTCAAGAAGTTTTATCGAAAATACTAATTCTTGAACTTTAACTATGTTTTGTAGATGGCATTACCTGCTCAAAACATAAACCATTCGGCTTTCAGGTCGATGTTTGAAAGAGAAAAACTTTCTGGAAATAATTTCAATGACTGGTTTCGTCAACTTAAGTTAGTCTTGAGAGTTGAAAAGAAAATGTATGTCATTGAACAGCCTTTACCCGCAACACCTGCTGCAGATTCCGAGGCACAAGTGTTGTCGCAATGGAATGCAGTTTATGATGCATATAATGAGGTTGCTTGTCTTATATTCAGTAGTATGACTCCTGAGCTTCATAAACAGTTTGAAAACTCCTCACCATATGACATGATAAAAGATCTTAAATCTATGTTTGAAAAAAAAGCTGGAGTGGAGAGGTTTGACCTAATCCAAACTTTTCAAGCTTGCAAATAAGAGGAGGGTAAACCAGTTGCTGCATATGTTCTACAGATGAAAGGATATGTAGACCAACTGGAACGTCTTGGCTATATGCTACCACAAGATCTTATAGTTGGCCTTATCTTGAATGGCCTCACAAAAGATTTTTTGGGATTTGTGAGAAATTACAATATGCATAACACGGGGAAGACGATTGGTGAACTACATGCTATGCTCATTGAGTATGAAAAGGGTTTATCTAAAAAGGCTGAAACACCATAAGTAATGATGATTAAAGGTGGATAAACTCAAAAAGGCCAATAAGAATCACATAAAGCTAAATGGCAAGGGGTAATGCTAATGGCAAGCGGAAGGATAAACAAGTTTATATCCCTAAGCCTAAAAACCCTAAACCTTCTGCTAAAGAGCACCCAGCTAAGGATGACACCTGCCACCACTGCAAGGAGGTGGGTCATTGGAAGAGGAACTGTCCTGTTTATCTTGCTGAGTTATTGAAGAAAAAGAAGCAAGTTGGCTCTGCCAGTTCTTCAGGTATCTTCACAATAGAATTATTTGCTTTCCCTAATAAATCCTGGGTATATGACACTGGCTGTTGTACTCATATTTGTATTACAAAATAGGGATTTAGAGAAGCAAGGAAATTGAAACAAGGAGCACTCTATTTGTAGGTGGGCAATAGTGTTTGTGCACAAGTAGAAGCTATTGGAAGTTATGACTTAGTTTCGCCTAATGACATTGTGGAATGTTATAGACAAATTGTCGATTACATCACCTTCTATAACTAGAGGTGTTGTTTCAGTTCACCGTTTGGTAGAAAATGGATTTGTCTAGTGTTTTACGGATTTTGGAATTTTAGTTTTTAAGCACAATGTGTTTTATTTTAATGCTATTCCTAGTAATGGTATTTATGAAATTGATATGCATGATCTTATACCAAATGTTTATAATGTTAGCATTAAAAGAGCCAAACATAATTTGGACTCTACTTATCTATGACACTGTCGTCTTGCTCATATAAGTAAGAAACGTATTGAAAGGCTGCAACAAGAAGGGCTTTTAAAATCAACAGATGATGAGTCATTTGATCAATGCGTATCTTGTTTATCGGGCAAGATGACAAGGAAATCGTTTCCACATCGTCCCGAAAGGGCGACTGATCTTCTTGGAATAATACATACTGATGTGTGTGGTCCACTTAGACATGTGTCAAGACAAGGTGCTAGCTACTTCATTACATTCACAGATGATTATAGTCGTTATGGTTATGTTTATCTTCTTAAACATAAACATGAGGTCTTTGAAACGTTCAAAGTGTTTAAAAATGAAGTGGAAAATCAACTCGGGAAGACAATCAAGGCTCTTCGATCAGATCGAGGTGGCGAATACATAAGCCAAGAGTTTAAAGATTATCTTAAAGCATGTGGAATTGTCCAACAACTTACTCCTCCTTACACACCACAACATAATAGGGTATCTGAAAGGAGAAATCATACTTTGTTAGACATGGTTCGATCTATGATGAATCTTACAACTCTGCCATTATCCTTTTGGGATTATGCTCTAGAGTCTGCAACACGCATTCTCAATATGGTTCCAACCAAGAAGGTTGATAAGACTCCATATGAATTATGGTATGGAAAAGTTCCTAATCTGTCTTACTTAAAGGTCTGGGGATGTGAGGCGCTTGTGAAGCGGGATACGCCTGACAAACTCCAACAAAGATCTGTTAAGTGTATCTTTATAGGATACCCAAAGGAAACAATGGGTTACTATTTTTTACTTCCCACCTGAAAACAAAATAGTTGTTGCGAGGTATGCTGAGTTCTTTGAGAAAAATCTCATAACTCAAGAAGTCAGTGGGAGGGCCATAGATCTTGAAGAAATTCAAGATGAAGATACATCACCTTCTGAAATCACTAGCGAAATTCCTATGAAGGTTGAAGGTTTTGAACCACCTCAAGAGGAAGTGATTCCGGTTCGTAGGTCCGAAAGGACACATCGAGCTCCAAATCATTTATGTCTAAATGTAGAAGCGAAGGAGCATCATCTTAGGATCTTAAGAACCCACTACTATCAATCCGCAATGAAAGATTATGAAAATCAAAAAGTGGATCGATGCTATGTAATAGCGGAAAATACATACCATGATGGACAATATGATATGGGTCCTAGTCGATCTTTCTCTTGGTTATAAGACTGTTGGGAGTAAGTGGATTTTTAAGAAAAAGACTAACATGGATTGTATTGTACACACCTATGAAGCTCGTCTTATAGCAAAGGGTTATACTCAACTCTATGGGGTTGATTATGAAGAAACGTTCTCACCCGTCGCTGACATTAGAGATATTAGGATTCTCATATCTATAGCGGCATTCTATAATTATGAGATATGGAAAATGGATGTCAAAACTGCCTTCTTAAATGGTTATCTTGATGAAGACATTTATATGGTACAACTTGAAGGTTTTATTGATCCAAATTTTCCTAGAAAAGTATGCAAGCTTCAAAGATCCATTTATGGTCTTAAGCAAGCATCAAGAAGCTGGAATAAAAGATTTGATGAAGAAATCAAAAGGTTGTTTTGATCAAAATATTGATGAGCTAGTTATACAAAAGGCTAGTGGGAGTAATGTTACATTCCCTCATCATGTTATGTTTGATGACATAATCACTACATGGGTAAATTCACATTCCAAGTTTACCAAAGTGAAAGGTATTATCTTGAATGTTATTGGCTATGAAAGATTTGGGGGAAGTAGCATTTATTCTTGGAATCAAAATCTACAGAGATGGGTCAAAGCGATTGATTGGACTTGGTCAAAATGCTTACATAGATAAGATCTTAAAGAGATATAAAATGGATAATTCCAAACGCGGTCATATCCCCATGCAAGAAAGACTTGTCTTGTACAAAATACAAGGTGCTTCAACACCCAAAGAGGTGAAGCGTATGCAAAATGTACATTATGATTCGGCTATGAGTTCCATTATGTATGCAGTAAGATGCACTAGACCTAATGTTGCATTCGCGCAAAAGAATAACAAGCCGGTTTTTCAACAGAATCCTGGTGAACTACACTAGACTGTTGTGAAAAATATTCTTAAGTATTTAAGAAATACTAAAGATATGTTCTTGGTTTATGGTGGAAATCCGGAAGCTGAACTTCGAGTTGATTGCTATTGTGATACTGGATTTGAGATCGATATAGATGATATGAAATCTCAAACAGGATACGTTTCATTTTGAACGGAAGCATAGTAGACTAGAAAAGCTCCAAGTAAAGTACTACTAAAATGCTACATAAGCTGAATAACGTAGCTGCTTAAGAAGCAGAGATGGAAGCTGTTTGGATTAGGAAGTTTATTTCAAGGCTTGGTATAGTACCAACAATAAACGAACCTATTAGGATGTTTTGTGATAATTCAACCGCACTTCATTTTGCCAACGAACCAGGGGTTCAGATGGGCACATTGAACTGGGCGAAATAAAATTCCTTAAAGTTCACACAGATGACAATCTGGCTGATCCTTTTACGAAGGTTTTACCAAATGGAAAGCTTACTCAACATGATAGGAGCATGGGACTTCGTTTAGCTAGTAGTATCATGTAGATCTGTGTTTAGTATTTGGATAAGGGATGTTTGAGCAATTTATTTTATGATAATGATACTTGGTATTTTTGTTATTTTATATCTTAAATTGTGTCCTATATTTGCATGTTTAATCCATGAATAATATTAATTATTCTAAATTAATCCGTTGTCGATTAACAATATGGAAATGTTGTTAGACTAAGACAATTATGAGTGATTGGTGATATTGTAGATATTAAGGATGTGTCCACCAAACTCACATGATATTCATAAGATGAATATTGGATTTTCCCAACTAACAAGAATCTTACTTTATGGATCGGCGTCATTAAGTAAATCCTGTAAGTGATTTTATAAAATCCTTAGACTTGAGATGCAAGTAGGTCTTGAATGTATGGATTATCCTTCTTGATTTGGTTCTGGTTATCCTGAATAAAGTAGCTATTAAGGATTATTTCAGAAGTGATTATGAAGCATGGTGACATGACACTTGTAGTCAATAAAGAAATTGTTCCTTCAAATGTTGAAGAATGATGTCACTGGGCCCCTCGTAGAATTAATCAGATGTGTGTATGGCCGTACCCGAAAACTCATGTAGATGTGTCTCATTGATTTTTGGTAATCTTGATTAGTTACATATACGAGAAACATAATCGTTAAATAATGGAATGATCTTGATCCATATCCATTTTTAACACGGTATCGGAAACAAAGGGATTGTGAATACCTAAATCATTTATCCGTGACTTTATGAAACCACACTCGGATATTTCTGGGAGCATTGGCGTGTTGCTAGACGCTTACCAATGTTATTATGTTATTTATACATGTCCAAGTGGGAGTTGTTAGAATATGTCCAAGTATAAATTAATATATGTCCAGATTATTTATTCGAGCCTACGGGGACGCACGCGTTAATACGTAAACAATTAAAGAATATATTAAATATAATATATTTATGTGATAAGCATAACTTATGTTAAATAGTTAAAGTAAATATTTAATGAGTTATTAATATGGCATTTAAGGAAAAAGAAAGTAACGGTTTTCCTTTTAATTAGTCATAAACCCCTATTAAGGAGGTGAGAGGGTTTTCCTTGCAAGCACAAGGAATTTAGCCTATAAATAGAGGTTAAGGGATTCATTGTTGAGAGACCTTGAAAAATATAATCCCTAAATCTCTCTCCATCTCTTTTGTTTATTCGATCAACCAAAACTCAAAAGGGTTTTTCGGTTCTTGTGTTGGTTCGATCCAAGGGGAAAAACCACAAGGGTTTCAATCGTTGATTTCTACGAGAACGTGGTGGTTTTATTGCTTATCACTACTAGTACTAGCATACTTAATTGTTTGCTAAAGAACGTATTGTGTGTGTTGAAGTAGAGGGATTATACTTTGATCCTAGTGGTTACGCGTGGTGTTATACATACGCGTATATTCAAGAAGGTGTATGTGTAAACGTTTAATTGCCAAAAATTGTACACAACATCTAATCTTGTTAATTATGAATTCTATACGTGTTTACTTTCCGCTGCGTACTCGTGTTTAATGGTTAATTAGATTTAAAATCCCAACACAACTAACATAACTAATTGTAATTAGGGGTGAGGAAAACCGAAAACCGAAATCGAACTGAAACGAACTAATAACCGAACCGAATTTGCCAAAACCGAACTACAAATTCGGTTTCGGGTTGGATATGAGTTTAGCATTGTGAACCGAAAACCGAATTTACATAAATATATACATTTATATATATATAAACACCATTTAAATTAATATATAAAAACATTTTTTATGCTTGAAATAATTTTTTCTGCTAAATATCAATGTAATTATTTATTTATTTTTAAATAAATGATGTAATTCGGGTTAACCCGAAAACCGAACCGAATTGAAATTCGGTTCAGTTTTCGGATTGACATTTTTTTTTAACCAAACAACCCGGTAACCGAACGGACCCCTAATTGTGAATTGTGATTAGGTAGTTTTGGGCCGAACTAAATTGTGCTAATCTTAGGTCCAGCTACTCTCTCAAACAAAAGATACAAATCATACAATCAATAATTATTTTGGGCCGAACTAAATTACATTACCAATTACCATAACCAGCATTTTCAAAACCTTGATCCGTTTTACATAGCAAATCTCTATTTTGTTCTTCGCGTTTTTTCATGTTTAATTGATACATGTAATGCGAATAAATTAAATGTAGTATGTTCGCACTCAAATTTTCATCTCCTTCCCTCGACCTCATTTCAAACTACAAGAAAGATAACAAAATGGCACGTCGTTTAATTTTTTATCGTGTTTAAGAGTAACTCGTAATATGTATTTAGTACAACTGTAAAAAGATACATTTCTACAATACACAACTTAGTAATGTAAGTACAAGTTATTGTGAAAACAAATTTTGATGATTAGATATTAACTTTGAAGTAAAAAAAAACCATTTAATGAATTTACTGCTAGTGTTAATATACAAACTATTCAATGAATTATGAATATTATTAAGTTTAATTTTAACATAAGAGATGGTTTAGTAAATATCAATGTGCTGAATTTTTAAAAATTTAACATAAAGTTCATGATTATAAATAAGATTTAAGAAAACACAATTTGTCATTTGTTTATGATAACGTATAGTACGAATAACAGGCTTATCAGGCTTAATTCCATACATATAAACACCCATTTGGAGCCTCAGGCCCAACCACGCGACAAAACATACGAGTGGCTCACTAAGCCCAGAGGAAAGCTGGCCCCCAGCTTCGGCCCCAGAAGTATAAGACTCACCGAGTGCAGATAAAGTACCCTTCCGCAATACCGTGCATGCTTGGAATGCTATCTGTGTCTGCAACCAACGATAACAAGCGGAATCTAACCCGACCAAGTCCCACTCCTTCTCCACTACAATCATAAGCGAAATCTAGAAAACCCTAGTATTTGGCTCACCCTATAAAAGTGGTCTCTGACATTCAAAAAGGAACGATTTTTCTAAACTAGCATTACAAACACACAAAGTCTTCTGACAATCTCTGACAACCATGATTTCTTACTCTTTTGTTGAACGTCCGAGCTTAATCGTTGGTGTTCCATACCCCAAAGTAAAAGGCTAAATCTGGTTTACCTTGATTAAGCAGGAAATCGTCGTATTACTTGGCCCGACCCAGTAAGCATCCCTAATCCATCTCATATCCCGTCACACTTTTTGTACTAAAAGCAAGTTGGCGCCATCCGTGGGACCACAAATACAACCACGGTTTCTAAAATACTCATCATGAGTACTCACGAGCAAACTCCACCCTTAGCCAAACCCCGATCCTCCTCTCTAGCGAAATACGCTATGAAAGTAGCAAACCTCGCAAGACTAGTGTAGGACCTTAAACCTGCATATCCGATGCAAGCCGCTTCAAGAGTAATTTTGCATTCAAGAAGAGTAAAACTACCATCCACTTTTGAGCCAATACTAAAGAATGCCTGAAAAGGTACACGCAATAGAAGGGTACACACCAAGAGCAGGTAAACAAGAAACGCTTAAGACGAAAATAGCACGTCTTGACATTTGAGTGAGATGTGAGCCTCAAAACAAACACATCCCGAGTCATGGACAACAGTAAGACCGAGTAGAAAGAGTGTGACCTCAGAAAAGTCTCGGGATCTAGACGTTAAACCGTGGCACGTTCCGGAAAGTCCCGAAGCCCAAGGCGTGGAGCCGAATCGCGAGATGCCCTAGCAAAAAATCAGTTCGCGTGAAAGAAAAACTTTGTTTAAAAGGATTGAGAATGGTGTTATTCCCCCACAGTGCTAGAGACAAGTGAATAGTGTGGCCCGCACCATCCAAAGACAGACTCAGGCGATCCGGTTAAGCACAGGTACAACGGCAGAGTAGTACTGGTGAACCGGGGTGTTCAATAAAGAGAACCGATGAAACGTAGCCGATACTTCTTCAAAAGAAAAACACTCGAAACGCAGACAAAGGTAGGGGTGTTCAAAAAAACCGATAAACCGACAAACCGAGCCGAACCGTTCAAACCGAAACCGAAAAAACCCGAAACCGAAATAACCGAAACCGAAAAAAACCGAAACCGAAAAAACCCGCTTATCACGGTTTGGTTACGGTTTTTACTTTTAGATATCCGCGGTTAACCGAACCGAACCGTGTATACTATACATGAATGTTTTAACAAAATATTTAAATAATTGTACAATTATTGATTATAGTTTACACTACTTTTATTGTATAACGACGTCTTTTTCTTCTAATATTAAAATCTATGTATGAAAATGGATTAATGTGATTAAAACTTATAAATGTCGATTAATAATTTTGGTTAATATGCTATGTATGTTAATTTGAATGCAGTTATTGTGACGAAATAACTATAGTATGACTTTAATCTATATGTTCAATGATAACTAATTAGACTAAAATGATATTTTACGTTCTAGATTAGTTTAGTACGTCTAGAATGGTTAACCGCGGGTAACCGCTCATTTCGGGTAACCGGATGTCCGGTTACCCGCCTAGTACAGTTCGGTTTCGGGTAGTAAAATGAATTACCCTCCCCACGATGGATAGTTCAAATCTTCCAACTAACCGAACCGAACCGCCCCGTGAATACCCCTAATACAAAGCTGTTACCAGAGTTCTCGCTCAAGAGAAATAGAATTTACTTCTGAAAAACATCATAACAAAAGAGCATCCTTACGAAGGACGGAAGCGCTGTCAGAAAGTGAATGTAGCGCATGAGGACATTGAAAGTCAAAATCAAAAAGGCAAAAGTCAAGTATTGAGGAGGATGATTTGTCCTGACCATGGGTATGTGAGGAAACAGATCCTTTCACACCCCGGATCCGTTACTTTGATTTTCCAAAAACCCGAATGCCTAGTCACATCAAGACGTATAACGAAAGTGAAGACCCAGAAAATCAAATAAAAATCTTCTAGGCGGCAGCAAAGACCGAACGCTGGGCAACGCCAACGTGGTGTCATATGTTCAACTCCACACTCACTGAAAACGCAAGAGTGTGGTTTGATAACCTTCCCCAAGAATCCATTGATAGTTACGATGACTTAAAGAAAGCATTTCTAGAGAACTACCTCTAGCAGAAAAAATGTATCAAAGATCCGGTCGAAATCCACAACATCAAGCAGAGAGATGGGGAATCCACGAAAGAGTTTGTGCGGAGGTACAAGCTCGAATGCAGGGATGTGAAAAGAGCTCCATAATGCATGAAAATCTCAGGATTTATGCACGGAATTACCAACCCTGAATTAATCAAAAGATTACATGATACAATTCCAAAGTCAGTAGATAAAATGATGAGGATGACCACAACATTCTTCAGAGGTGAGGCGGCGGCCTCTAATCGCAAACTGAAGAAGTCATTTCCGTCGTGGAAACAACAAGAAGCTGGACAGAAGCAAAACTTCAAGAAGGGAGGCTTCTGAAACCAAAAAAGGTCGGAGCGAAAGCAGGACAAGATCACTCTCCTCACAAAAACACCAAAAGAAATTTTGGATTTAGACAAAGGAAAGTTCAAACCTCCTCTGCCAATGACAACACCGGTAGAAAAAAGAAACGCTAGCAAATTTTGCGAGTTCCATGGGGAAGTAGATCACACCACCGACGAGTGCATGTACCTAAAGAGGCAAATTGAGGAATTGCTTAAAGTAGAAAAGCTGTCACACTTAATCAAAGAACTGAAACAAAGCAATGGGAAAGACCAGGAAAAGGCAGCTAAAAAGGAGGAAACCTTAGAAAAGGACAAACCGCTAGCAATCCTGATGGTACAACCATGGCAGAGGGTAGCCAAACAAAAGATTACCTAAACTTTATCTCCGAAGTCAGTGATCTCTTTTCATTCCTTAGGGGATGAGGATGGGACTGAGGGTCCCATGATTATTGAGGCTGAGATGGGAGGACATTTCGTTCATCGCATGTATTTGGATGGAGGCTCCTATTCAGAAATCCTGTATGAACACTACTTTAACATATTTCGCCCAAAGGTCAGAAATCAAATGGTCCCTGCAACCACACCACTGGTTGGGTTTAGTGGAGAAATAATATGGCCGCTAAGGCAAATATCGCTGCTGATAAAGATAGGCGACGAGGAACACTCAACTTCCGCATGGATGAATTTCATGGTTGTAAGGTCACCATCTCTATATAACGGAATCATAGGAAGACCGGGAGTAAGGAGAATCCATGCAGTTCCGTCTACAGCTCATGGAATGCTAAAATTCCCAGTGACAGGCGGAACGGTCACATTACGGAGCAGCAAGATTATTCCACTAGAGTGCACAATGGTCTCAGGACCAGGAACGCAGCAGCCCATAATCGACCAAGTCACAGAAGAAAAAAATTCAAGTTGCAATCCACCTAGAATATCCAGAACAAACTATAGCAATATGCTCTACCTTAACAGAAGAAGGGCGGAAGGAGCTGTGCGGCTTGCTAAGGCGCAACCTTGATATATTCGCTTGGAAGCTAAAGGATATGACTAGAGTCTCGCGTCACATAGCATAGGATAGGTTAAATATTCTTGAAGGATGTCTACCTGTTAGACAAAAGAATAGGGGGCAAGCACCTGAGAGAAATAAGGCAATCTACGAAGAAGTAGAAAAGCTGGTGAACGATGGCATCATGATAGAAGTTCATTATCACAGTTGGCTATCAAACCCGGTGATGGTGAAAAAGCATGACGGCAGCTGGAGAATGTGTGTGGATTTCAAGGACTTGAACAAAGCATGCCCCAAAGATGGCTATCCGCTACCAGAAATAGACTGGAAGGTAGAATCCCTCTGTTAGGGATGGCAACGGGTCGGGTTTGGGGCGGGTTTTAGTATACCCGTACCCGCACCCGCACCCGTTTATAATATCCACATCGGTACCCGCCCCATTACCCGTTGGGTACCCGGTTAATATTATCCATCGGTTTTTCGGGTTTCCCCGCGGGTATCGAGTATTCCCAATTGAATATTTTTATAGAAAAATAATGGGTATCAAGATTAAGTCACACTAAAATTCATTGAAAAATAAAGCAAAACACCCATATATCTCCTTCACGCCTCCTAATCATCTCTCTCACGCCTAATCATCTCCCTCAAACCCTAATCATCTCCCTCACGCCTCCTAATCTCCATCTTCACAAATGATAGGCGTTTTCAATCCTATTTTCGGATCTTGGCAACTTACCAACGTCTGGTGGATAAAGCCTTCCAAAGACAAATTGGCCAGAAGCTGGAAGTATATGCGGACGACCTAGTCATTAAAAGTCGCATGGAACAAGAAGTAATCAGAGACATTGAGGAAACGTTCAAAACCCTTAGAGAGATAAACATGAAATTAAATCCCAAAAAATGCACCTTTAGGATGAGAGAAGGCACGTTTCCGGGGTACAAAGTGAACGTTGACGGATTAAAAGTATGTTCGGATAAGGTAGAAGCGGTCCTCAGTCTGCCATCTCCAAAGTGTTTGAAGGACGTACAAAGACTAAATGGGAAGCTGGCAAGCCTCAACAGATTTCTGCCTAAATCAGCCGAAAAATCATTGCCATTTTTCAAAACTCTGAAGAAATGCACAAAGAAAAGTGACTTCCAATGGACTGCGGAAGCAGAAACGGCATTCAAGCAAATGAAAAAATTGATAGCGGAGTTGCCTATGTTAACCGCACCAAAAGAGAAAGAGGAATTAATCATCTACCTGGCGGCTGCAAAGGAAGCCATCAGTGCAGCCCTAATGACAGAAAGAGACGGGAAATAAGTGCCCATCTACTTCGTCAGCCGTGCATTACAAGGTCCGGAAATCAATTACACTCCATTGGAGAAGCTGATACTTGCTCTGGTAAGTGCTAGCAAGCGACTAAAAAGATATTTCCAGGCACATACAATCATTGTAATTACGGACCAGCCAATAAAGCAGATACTGTCAAATCCAGAGGTTACAGGAAGACTGCTCAAATGGAGCTTTAAGCTGGAAGAACATGACATCTACTATAGACCAAGAACCTCAGTTAAGCAATAAATTATAGCGGATTTCATTGTGGAGCATCCGGAAGATGACCCATCAGATACACCCTTGGAGGACGAAGAATAACTTCCGGATCCATGGATATTATTCACAGACGGATCATCATGCATAGATGGTTCTGGAGCTGGCCTAATACTTACGAATCCAGAAGGAAAGGAATTCACATATGCTTTAAGGTTTAGGTTTGACGCTACCAACAACGAAGCAGAATATGAAGCCTTAATAGCCGGCCTCAGAATAGCAGGGCAAATGGGTGTAAAAATACTCCAAGCAAATGTAGATTCGCGGCTTGTGGCTAATCAAGTAAACGGAACTTACATAAAAAAAGAGCAAGGCATGATCAAATACTTAGAGAAGGTTAGAACCCTCACCAGCACTTTCAAGGAATCCTCTATTAAACAAGTACCTAGAGGAAAGAACAAAAAAGCATATGCGTAGAAGAACATGGCATCCACTATAGACCAATAACAGCAGTCAAGAGATAAATTCTAGCGGATTTCATTGTGGAGCGTCCGGAAGATGACCCCTTTGATACACCCATGGAGGACAAAGAAGAACTTCCGGATCCATGGATATTGTTCACAGACGGATCATCATGCATAGATGGTTCTGGATCCGGCCTAATACTTACGAATCCAGAAGGAACGGAATTCACATATGCTCTAAGGTTTAGGTTCGACACTACCAACAACGAAGCATAATATGAAGCCTTAATAGCCGGCCTCAGAATAGCAGGGCAAATGGGTGTAAAAATACTCCAAGCAAATGTAGATTCGCGGCTTGTGGCTAATCAAGTAAACGGAACTTACATAAAAAAAGAGCAAGGCATGATCAAATACTTGGAGAAGGTCAGAACCCTCACTAGCACTTTCAAGGAATCCTCTATTAAACAAGTACCTAGAGGAAAGAACAAAAAAGCATATGCGCTAAGCAAAATGGCATTTACTAGTTTTGCTCACCTGAGTAAACAAGTACTTGTAGAGGAGCTCAAAGAAAAATCAATAGATAAAAAAGGAAGTGCTAGCGGTAGTAGAAGAAGAAGGACACATATGTATGACTCCAATTCACGAGTACATCACGAAAGAAATTCTTCCAAAAGAAAAGAAGAAGGCAAGAACCATACGCCGCAAGGCAGGTAGATATGTCGTGACAAATGGAATCTTGTACAAAAAGTCTTTTCTCAGACCATGGCTACGGTGTGTTGGACCGTTGCAAGCAAACTATGTTTTGAGAGAATTTCATGAGGGGTCATGCAGCATGCACGCCGGTCCAAGATCTGTGGTGGCAAAAGCTCTAAGGTCAGGGTATTACTAGCCAACTATGCACGTAGATGCCAGGAAATTGATAAGGGAATGCAATAGCTGCTAGGTTCACCGCCCCGTGCCAAGGAACCCACAACAGAACTTGACCCCCATCACACCTCCATGGCCATTTTACAAGTGGGGGATCGACATAGCCGGACCTTTCCCGGAAGGTCCTGGCAAAGTCAAGTTCCTGATAGTGGCAATTGATTACTTCACCAAGTGGATAGAAACAAAACCTGTAGCGGCCATAACCGGAGCCCAGATTAAGAAGTTTGCGCGAGACAACATAGTTTGCAGGTTTGGTTTGCCAGGGGAAATAATATCCGACAACGTAAAGTAGTTCAAGGATAACCCATTCAAAGATTGGTGCGAAAAGCTATGTATCCGCCAATGCTTTGCTTCCGTTAAACATCCACAAGCAAATGACTTGGTAGAAAGGGAAAACAAGAGCTTAGGCGAAGGAATCAAGGCAAGGTTGGAAGAAAAAAGCAAAAATTGGATGGAAGAGATTTCACATGTCTTATGGGCAAAACCGTACTATGACCAAATCAAGCAACGGGGAAACACCATTCTCACTTACCTATGGAACATAAGCGGTGATTCCAGTAGAGATTGACATGCCAACCTTGAGAACTGAGGAAGTTGACATGATAAAAAATGATGAGGCTTTAGAAATTAACTTAGACCTTCTGGAAGAGAGAAGAGAGCAGGCAGCAATCCAGGAAGCAAAAAGCAAAGCTAAAATGGAAAAAATACTACAATGCCAGAGTTCGCAATATAAGCTTCAAGCCAGGAGACCTCGTCTATCGGAACAATGAAGCGAGCCATGCAGAAGATGGAGGCAAGCTCGGAGCTAAGTGGGAAGGACCATATGAGTTCACGAAAGCATTAGGCAAAGGAGCGAATAAGCTTAGAGAGCGCAATGGGAACATCCTGCCGCGAACATGGAACGTCTGCAACCTTAAGAAATGCTATGTGCATGAAATGTAAGCACCCCTCCCACGCAAGATAAGCAGTAGAGGGGGCACTGCCTGAACTTATTTTCTTATTGTAATGCCTTTAAGTTTTAATGACAAAGTGAAGCCTAGCTACCTTCACAAGTTTTACTTTAAATTTTTATTTACTTTTTACTTTGCAAAGTTACTTGAATGTTACATGAACTGGTAAGATGCGCACACAACAAGGCATGACCCAATGAATGTTATTCTGTATAACAAAAGGATGAGTAGCCTAATAATTCACTCAACGTACATAAGAGGTATTACAAGCCCGTTACCGGGAGAATAACCCATAAGTATTCAAGCAAGACTATCATTTTAAAAGAAACGCGTCACTAACGATATAAAAAGATAGCAGTAATAGCATTTAAACAGTGGAAATGTTAAAGTATTACAAGATTTGTCTAAGTACAAGAACTGTTGCAAAAAGGCCACAAACGATCGCGGTATATAGTAATAACAAAACAAACATCAGGAAGCACCGTGACAAGATAAGTTAAGCTAGGTGGGTCACGTTCCGGAGTAGTATCCAACTCTTCTTTTTCAAATTCAACTGTGGGGAAAGAAGTAGCATTTCCCTGAACATCTTCCTGACTATCCACATTTACAATATCATAATCATCCGTAGTGATAGGAGGAACAGAGCTTGCAGAAGCAAAAGTAGTGGATAAGGCAGTCGTGGCCACAACATCAGCCGGTACGCTGCTAGAGGTACTTGCCATACCTATCAAGTTCTTGGAAGATAAAGGGTCAACTAACGATACCCAAACATAAATAAGAGAGCTGACTGCTACATCGCAACATTCTCCCTAATCTTCTCAACTCGAGAGTGGGAAACACTCAAGGAAAATGACAAAGAGGTCTCACCAAGAACCACTTGATCTTCAGGTCGATGAATAGGAAGTGTCAGTTGCTCAACGTCAGGTTGAAAATTGCTCATCCCAGGAGCATCGGCAAGGGGATCTTCCAGGCGGAGCAGATCCATAATATCCACAGTACTTGCATCCTTGTGAGAACTTAGTTTAGCAAGTAAAGGGAAATCCACCTCACGAAGCCTTTGCAGGGCGGAATTATGGCCCGCTTCCGCAGCCGGATTATAGGCAACAATATCCGCCAGACTCCTGCCTGCCTTTCCGTGGTCAATGCTGACCGACAGTCCATCCTGCATCCCCTTCTCAATAGCACGACTTATAGCGGACCCCAAAGCGGTAAGATATTCTTGTGAATTTAGACACTTAATGGCAACAAGCTTTATGCCACGGGTCAATAGCCACCTCCGGCCAGATATAGTGTTAAGGAGGCGAGGATAAAACTTTTCTTCCAAATGAAGAGCCATGTCCAGAAAATCAGCATCCAACTTTGCCACCTTATCATTAATAATGTTAATCTGAGCATCCTGGAACTCTTTAATGTGCTCCTTCAACCGCTCATATCCTAAGACCTGACCACGGAGGCTGGAACGTGTAGTCTCCAGCGCATGCACCTATCATGACAAAAGTGCAAACAGATAAGAAAAAATAGAAAAGAATATGCAAGACATATAAGTTTCGGGGTGCATACCTGATCTATAAGACCATCCTTCTGAGACCTAAGAGAAGACACGGCAACATTCAAATCCTTAAGCTCAAGATCCTTGGTAGAAACAGAAGCTTGGAGCTCTGCGACTTTTCCATCAAGAGAATTCTTTTCATTTTCAAGAGCCACATTCCTCTGCTTCAGACCATCTATTTCATTCGCATGAATCTTCTCCGTAGCCTCAGCGGCAGAAACCTGAGCACGCAGACAAGTGGCCTCTGCGGCCTCAGTTTCCTTCAGCAGTAACTGAGCCTTCAAGTTCTCAACTTCAACATCTCTAGCCTTCAGCAAATCAGCTTGTTTCTAGCACTCGGACTCTAACCTTTTCCTCTCACTCAAACAATATTCAGTTCGCATCCCGACTTTCGCATTCAGATAAGCTTGACGAGCGGTCCCAACATTAAACTCCGTAAACAGATGGTGATAATCCATCTCACGGATTTGAGCAAATAACACAGGAGGGGCCAAGTGGTCAATAAATTCTCGGGAAACATTATGATCATCAAGCAAAGTGTCACTAGACACATTCCACCGTGAAACAAAAACCTCATGAAGGGTCTCAGAGTTTATTTCCCGAGATCCAATTGAAAGCTCCTTTATAGGAATATGGGAAGAACCTGCAGAATTCGGTCTCACCGTCCTCGTGGAGTCAAAATCATGAAACATAGAGCGTGAACCGAGAAGACATAACCTTGGGTATACGGTTTGTCTGGATCCGGACGAAGGAACTGCTAGCAAATATTGGTGGTAATTACAGCCAATCGGTCGTAACAGAGGAGAGCCACAAACCTGAAAATAAGAGTCATTCCCCAGCATCAGGAGCGTGGTACGGAAAGAGTGATTGTAAGAAAGTGTTTGATAGAAAAATGCCCTAAAAACGTTATTAATATTTTTTCGGTCCACTGTATCGATTTATAATCACAAAATGTAAAAACGATTAATGAAAAATTATTCGTAAACAAGTAATTAGTAGTAAATTTTCATTTCGAAAATTTAATCACTTAAAGGTATGAATAAATAAATGCTTAATGCATTTTATGATCAAAAGAATTTTTATTCAACATCACATTTTTTATAAAAATATCACAAACATTTTTATAACTTTTACAAAACATTTTTAGATTTAAAAGAAATGTTTTATTCAAAATAAATATTTTGAATTCAAATTTTCTACCTAAAAACGGCTAAAAATATTTCAGAAAACACCTCATCTGAAAAAGACAAAAAAGGAACGTACTGGTTTGGCCGGCCCCCTTAAATACACGGGAGGTCCCCTTAATTTTAAGGGGACCGACACACGAATTAAGGGGACCGGTCAGACAAAAAGTCAACTCACTTTGCCTATAAATACTGGACTATTTCCCACCTTTTGCACATACTTTCTTTCTGTTCTAAATCAGTTTATACTCTCCTTTCATTTCTTTGATCATTTAATCATAAAGCTTTGTTTCCAAGTGATCCAATCTTAATTCCTTAAGTGCAAAAGAAGAATACTTCTTATCATCAAGTCAAGAAGTGTTATAGTTTAGTTGGTGTTGTTGTGAAGTTGTGTTAGATCTTGTAATCATTTGTGTATATTGTAAAGGTGTGTATTGTAGTTGTGTACAATAGTTAAATTATGGTGATCATTGAATGTATAGTTAGATCGTAATGCTCATAGTAAGTAGTGTTAGATTGGTGTGATCATAGTAGTGTCTTGGCGAAGCGAAGTTGTGAAGTCAAGAGAAGTTGTGAGGTGAAGAGAAGTTGTGAAGTGAAGCAAAGGTGTGAATTGGTGTGAAGTAGTGTGATTGGAAGTTGTGATAGATTGGTTCTAGCTAGGATTAGAACTCGACATTTCGTTTAGTGTCAGAAATTAGTGTAAGCTAAGTTGTGTACGATTTTCTCCGCCTAAAGGGAGTTTGTTGACATAGTGAAGAGAACTCTCGAGTTTGGTGCTCGAGGAGTGAAGTAGGGCGAAGAGGTGCTTCGTTACCGAACCACTATAAATCCTTGTGTTGTGGTTTGATCTTTCTAAATCTTATCTATTGTCTTTCATATTTACTTGTCATTTATTTACTTACTTGTATTGTTCATATTGTGCAAATTGTGAATTCACATAAAGACGAATCTAAGTTTTTATAAACAAACATAACTTTAATTTAAAAAGCGGTAAACTATTCAACCCCCCTTCTAGTTTTCCAAAATTGGTATCAAGAGCCATGTCAAACAAGATTTTTAAAATAAACTGTATTTTAAAACATGAATCGATCTATGAAATCGGAAAAATATTTAGAAGGGAAATCTATGCAAAGACCACCACTATTTGAAAGTGATGGATTTATTTATTGGAAAAATAGATTCAAAACTTATGTGAAATCAAAAGATCTAGATCTTCGGCATGTTATTACCTATGGTGATTTTCCTCCTATTGAAAATAATCCCAAAACTAAAAAGGATGAAATTGTACCATTTTGACAAACAAAACGATGATCTTAAAAAGAAACTTGCAAAAAATAATGATGCTAAAATGGTAATTTATAATGCTTTACCACGTAAAGAATATAAAATAATTTTTATGTGTAAAACCGTAAAATAAATTTAGGATACTTTATTAATCACTCACCAAGGTAATAGTCAAGTCAAAGATAATAAAATAGATCTTCTTGTTCAACAATATGAGCAATTTACGATTCCGGAAGAGGAATCGATAGATAATGTTTTTGCTAGATTTAACACTATTATTACTAGTTTAAAAGCACTTGATGAAGGTTTTTATAGCAAGAATTATGTTAGAAAATTTCTTAGAGCACTTCATCCTAAATGGCGTGCAAAGGTTACGGCTATTGAAGAATCAAAAGATTTAACATCTCTATCACTTGATGAACTTATTGGAAACTTGAAAGTTTATGAAGTAATAATTGAAAATGATTCTGAAATGGTCAAAGGTAAAAGAGAACAAAATAGATCTCTTGCTTTGAAGGCCAAAAAGGAATCAAGTGATGAAGATAACTCGAATTCTGATAGTGAAGATGAAGAATACGCCATGGCCGTAAAAGAATTCAAGAAATTTTTCAAAAGACGAGAAAGATTTGCAAGACAACCACGAGACGAAAGAAAGGCATTTCAAAGAAGTAAAAGTGACAAAGATGGTAAAAGTGAAAGAAAAGGATTTAGATGTGGAGATCCAAATCATTTCATCGAAGAATGTCCAAAGTCGTCAAGAAGCAGCACTCAAAAAATCTTCATTGGATGAGCATGGAGTGATAGTGGCGAAGATGAGGATGAAAAGGCTAAAAATGAAACTTGTCTTGTCACTCAAGCATCAAATGAAATATGCTTAGGAATAAACTTAGATCCCGACAAATGGATAAAAGATGGTGGATGCTCAAAGCATATGACGTGTAACCGAAAATTGTTTTCTACATACAAAGCGTATAACGGAGGGAACGTCATTTTGGGAAGCAATTTACGAGGCAACATCATAGGAAAAGGTACGATTTCTCATGACTCCCTAATTATTGAAAATGTTGAGCATGTAGATAATTTAAAATTTAATTTTTTTAGTATTGGTCAAATATGTGATAATAAATGCAAAGTAGTATTTACCGAACATGATAGTGAAATAATCAAAGACAAAAAGGTCATAGGTAGAGAAAATAGAAAAAGAGAACTATATGTGATGAAATTAGGAAATAAACCAGAAGATTAGGTCACGCAAATATGCAATTAATTCAATCATTGACTTCTAAGGAATTAGTTAGAATTCTACCTAAGCTTAAATTTGACCGACATTTTTGTGACGCTTGCAAAATTAGAAAGCAAGCTCATGCTAGTCACAAAGCCAAAAATATAGTATCAACAACTAGATGCTTAGAATTATTACACATGGACTTATTTGGCCCATCCGTCGTACGGAGTTATGGAGGAAATCGTTATACCTTAGTAATTGTAGATGATTATTCTCGATATACATGGACTAGATTTTTAGAAAATAAAAGTGAAGCATTCGAAGAGTTCAAAATATTTAGTAAAATGATTCAAAATAAATTAGGATGTTCCATAGTATCAATTAGAATGGATCATGGTCAGAAATTTAATAATGTAGTACAATTCGGAAACTATTGTGAGTTAAACGGACTCTACAAGAAAGAACCGCACTCTACAAGAAATGAGTAGAACCATGTTAAATGAACAATCCGTTCTACAAAATATTTGGTGTAATGCGGTCAATACATCTACCTACATAATAAATAGAATCTCCATTTGACATATTTTAGGAAAATTCCATACAAATGATTAAGAGGTAGAAAACCAAACCTAAACTATTTCAAAGTATTTAGAAGTAAATGCTTTATTCTTAATACAAGAGATT
>BQNB010095727.1:0-25794 GCA_026074375.1 Tanacetum coccineum
TGATATAACACCCCGTGTTTTTCAGGTCATGTTATAATTTCAATTATTCCATTATTTCTTTATTTATAGAGTTTTGCATGTTTACTTTTTCTTACTTAACCAGTCTAGTTAATTTTTAATGAGTAAATTTAACCAAGACCTTTTAATAACGTGAATAATACTACGTTGAACTAAAGACTCTAGTAACATTTTTCTCTACGACTTATCTAACCATAAGCGTGTGTATGCTATCCGTTCACCGTAAATAAGCGTTTATCTCTAATAGGTAAACAAAAAAAATCAAGTCTTATACTTTTTTTATAAATAAATACAACAAAATTCCTTAAACTATAAATCTAATACAAGAAACTAATATATACTCCTAAAAACTAGACATAAATCTCGTGTATTATTTCCCAACTCCTCAAACCAGTAACCTCCTAATAAGATAAGATTCTACAAAAATCCATCCTTAATATAACTCTTTTACCCAACGAATAAAGCCCAACGTCCCCTTTTATAAATCCCTAAGAACTCTCGTGATATATTGGCTGTTCTTTTATTGTTTCTGCTTCCCACGCAAACCACAGTACTCACCTTTTAAACACTATGCCTTGACCTTGTTAAACCCCAAAAAGTCCTTTGCCATATATGGGTAAACACATAAACGTGATATCAAAGGAGGACACTAGGCAAGCATAACCATGTGAGTATAAATGGCCCTTTACCTGCTTCTTTGCAAACACAGAGAACAACACAACCCCAGTTATCATCATACTCTCCTTACCTTGGTTTTTCTTTGACCTTCTATCCTTCGATTCATATACAAAACACACAACCCTTACACCTCCATTTTCTCCATAAACCCTAAAAATCCTAAAACTCCAAGAAACCCTAATTAGTTTTCTTTGGGTTCGTCTTTCTTACGAGTCGACCACACCTAGACAAGCGAGCAGCTATTGGTATGTGCTTAAATACACATACCTTTATCTCAATAAAACAAGCTTAAATGACCAAAAACGGACATAAAATGCCAAATATATGCTTGTTTTGTTTTATTTACTGTGCAGGTAACGGATATTCACAAAAAGACAAAAATAAGGCAAAAACCGGACAAAACCTAGCACGGGATTTGAATGATCATGGAAAACCAAAGCCAAAGGCATATGAATCTTAGTGGGCCAACCCAACCCAAGTTAATGGACCAAGTCAGCTCATTAAGCATTTAAAACGAGCCTTTTATATCACAAAAAGCCCAAAACCCAAAATAAAACAAACCGGCCTAACCAATAAAAAGCCCAAAATTAGTTTAACAACCGTTAACCCATTACACCTTTAAACCTTAACAGCCCACTTAGGTGTATTACATCGTTAGTCCCTAAGGACTAACACAGTTAGTCCTCAACACCTTACACCGTTAGTCCTTATACCCTAACCCCGTTACTCTTTTACCCCTTAACCCCTTAACGCCCGTTACCCTGCGTCCTCCAATTTTGAACCCCAAAAATGGCGCCAAGGCCTAAAATCAAGCCAAATACACTCCTCCATTGTGTGATTTGCTCACTCTCACACAAATCCTGACACCTTAGTGCCAGGTTGGCACTCTCAAGGCTTCCTTATTGGATATGAGGACGCGTAACTATTATGGGAAAATCAAAACACTTAACAAACAAGTTTAATGGAGATTATTGCTTGCTATAAACGAATAAGGAATGATATTGAGTGATTGAAGGCGATTTTTCCTCACAAAGAGCACCATATTACCCTATAAATAGGATTGGAATTTCACTCTAAAGGACAACTTTCTTTCCAACATATTTTTTTATTTCCATTGTACTCAATACTCTGTTTTTAAGCTTTTTACGTAAGCAAATTTACTTTTCAAGCTTTGTACTCTCAAGGATTATTCAATAAGAAGTGAGTTTTAATTTTCTCTTTAAGCTTAATTTATGTTTTGCTTATGTCTGCTTATTTTGTACTTATTGCTTGCTTATCTTGCTTATTCTTTTCTAAATTAGCTTAATATCTTTAGTTTATAGCTTAGTTAAAGTTTGCTTTAAGATCTCATATATTCTGTCCATTTTATAGTCAAACCTACTTAATTGCTTATCTCATTAATAAGTGCTTATTTCTCTTTAGTTATTGCTTATTTGTCTCTTATATGCTTGGTGCTTAATAAGTTTTATGAATTCAAAGCTTTTATAAGTCTGTTTAAGCTTAAAAATGAGATTTATAGATTTAAATGAGTGTTTGGGTTAAGAACTAAAATGGGTCAAAAAGAGTTTTTAAACTGTTTTGGTATTCTAGTCAGTTTTGACAAGCTTTAATTTAGCCCTTTTAATCAGTTTTTATAAAGTTTTTGCAAGTCATCCTAGTTTTAAGGTAAAATCTACCGTATGCTAGAATTTGTGGTGTGCTAAGTGTTTTAAGATGCTTATTTTCTTAGATCCTAAGAAGTTGATTGTTCGTGTTGATTTCATGTTTGATATTGGCTTTATATGCAGTGGAACAGGTCTAGTTTAAATATGCATTTGTCTTGTGTGAGGTAAGTCACAATCTGTCAAGTGTATTTCTTAGTTCTTAAGAGTTTTAAAAATCACATTTCAATCTTAGATTTAGATAAGTAAAAGTTGGTTTTAAAGTCTAAAAATCATAGCATAAGCTCATTGGTTTGTAAGCTTAATCTGTTTTCCATTTTTGAGGTCTCATAAACTCATTAGCCTAGCTTATTTTAGGGCTGGAAAAAGTTTTTTTTGTCACTTAAATCCTTAAAAACACTAGTATAAGCCCTTTTGCATTATCTGTTTCCAGCTTATCCCTTAGGTAATCTAGCTTAATTTTTAATCACATTTGCTTATTAGGTCTAAGTAGTTATAGGTTTTCTGCTTATTTGCTTTTTAGTTGCTTATTTAAGTCTAAAAACCAAACAGTTTTAGCAATGTCACTTAGTTTTTAATAAGCCAATCTGTCATCTTAAAATGGCTTTTCCTAGTTTATTTGAAAGTTTCAAAAAAGGTTATTTTACAAAAGTTGCTTATTTTTACTCATAGTTTAGTTTTTTTTAATAAAATTTCAAAAATTAAAAAAAATTTAAGAAGGATAGGTCCGAGACTCGAAGCTGCGACCTAGCCTTCACAAAACACACTCATTGCGTCCTTGGGTCTTTTTCATTAAGACTCCATCTTACTTTTCTTTTATACCCTTTTTACCATTTTAGCCTTTTAGCTTATTTTGCCTTATTAATAGCTTATTGCAATAAGCTGTGTGAACTCTTTTAGTTTTCTTAAGTTCTAAACTGTTCAAAGTACTTTTCCTAATTTTTATTAGATTTTTCCAAATTAGTTTAGTATTTTAATTAATTTTTTAGATTAAAACTGTTTATAATTCATAATAAATTAAATAAAAGTCAAAAAAATATAATTCTTTATTTAAAATTTTTGTTAATCATTTAGGTCTTTTAAAAATTAAATTTGCTTTTCTAGGGTCAAAATTTGAAGTTTTAGATTTTTAGGTTGCGATTCTAGAATCCCGTTAACGTTTTTTGTGTTTAATTCGTAGTCGCTTTAATTGTTGCTTGTTTTTATTTGTTATTTGCTTTATATTTGTAGAAATTAGAATCCAAATCAAAAATCTTAATCCATTCAAAATCCCGATCACAAATCTCAACACGAAGTTCAATTCACGCCTCGTCGGAACATAAACGACCCCGGAAACGACTAGAAGGGGTTACTTTCGAAATCGATACTTCCGGAATTATATTTTATTTGTGAATTGGTTTATTTCTTTAGCTTAAAGTGATTTACTGATTTACCTATATTATATATATACTATTGACTCGATTAATTAACCCTTTGAACATTGTTCCAAATAGGTTTTACCATCCTTTGATTTTGAAACTATTTTTTATGGTAATTGCAATCAACCTGCAAATGATCAAAGCTTCCACACACATAATATAACACCTCGTGTTTTAGGTCATTGTATGACATTATGAAATTCACAATTTATTATTAGGGTTTTTCGCGTTTGCTCTTAAACCGTAAACGTTGCCTATGTTGCTCAACTTGTTTAACAGTTTTCCTTGAAGTTCTTTTATTGTAGTTTAGATTTGACAAAACTCTTTCTTAGCAATATAGACTAATGTTTTCTTTTCAACATTTAGGTATGACACATCCTCGTCCCTCATCTTATGACTCCCATTCTTTAATAATTAGGCATCATCAATTCTTCCTAACTACACTTAAGCTCTTATTCCTAGACATGCTTTCTACAGTTCTTAACTACAGACCTCATTATACAAAGTCATCAAAAACCATTAAAGACATAGTCAGCTGTTGGAGGATGAAATTTGCCTGTGTAGGGAGGTCGGAAACTGCATTATATTTTATAGCCTAAACCTTTCTAGCAATGGCAAAATCTATATGAACACTTTATGAGCTTGTTTAATCTTTTAGATGCTTGTTCAAATTTATCTCATTAGTTGAATGCCATCTTTTTCTTTTTGAACCTTTTCAAGCTTCTTCTAATCTCTCTACAGTTTTTTCTCCTACATGAATTTCAAATTTAAGCCTTATATCTCTGTAAAAATAAATTGACTCATTTGCTTTATAAATTTTAAGTTCTTATACCAATGACTCTAACCGTCTTATATCCTAGAACATTAACTCGGATTTCTTTTAATTTTTAATAGTTGATCATTTTGTGATTTAAGAAGTTCAATAGTTTCTAAACAAGATTTTGAACAAATAGAACCATTGGATACCTCTGAGTCAGAACTTGGAGATGAGAAAGCCATGAGTACATAATTAGGACCTTCCTCAGCCTGATCACTCCAGTCATATCCATCAAGACCATCACATGACACCAAAGCTGTGGAAGTAGATATTTCCACAGGCACACTCCTTCTTATGATTTTCTTGTTCTTGTTGTCTTAATTTCTTAGAGCTCTGCACTCCCTAGCAAAATGTCCCCTCTTGTGGTAGTTGTAGCACTCCACTTTGGACTTATCAAAACCAATAGTCTCATTGCCATTAACAGTAAGCTTCCTTCCTGTATTCTTCAAAAACCTTCTTGCCCTCATAGTCAACATGGCCATTTGCCATCTCAAATCCATCTCTTCCATGTTATCTGGATGGATTTGTTGCAAGTCCTCATGAACAAGTTATGGACTATTTGGTTGACTAGTAAAGAATGCACAAATAACAACATCACTCAAGTTATCAATATTTATAGAGTTAGCAGCATTAACTTGAGTGCTAGCAGTAGAAACTCCATGAGCAATATTAACTGCTTCATTAGTGCTGCTAGTGTTGTTATTTGAAGAGGACACAAAAGCCATGTTCTGTGTGCTTGAACTTGAGCTAGACATCCCTTTAACTTCTGGTTCATACACCTTGAGGTTGTTGTAGAGATCATCCATGCTCATTGTATCTAAATCAGCTTTATTCCTCCACACAACAACATGTGTGTTCCACTAGGTGAACAAACTTTTTATTAACTTTGATTAACATTCTTCTTGTGAAGCTTTTCACTCCAAAATCTCAATCTGGGACTCAATATATTTGGGGTGGAAACATGCTTTGTTTTATAAATTGGACGCAAGTGTTTAAAGTATATTGATTATGTGTTTGCCTAAGTAGCGATAACCCTCCTGAGCCCATTATCATGAACTGTCAATTGCATAGATGTAGTTGTTAATTACATTATGTGAGCGCGAATGTTATAAATAGATCTATTGGGATTAACCTCCCCGTTTGGGTGATTAGCTATCACTGGGAACGAACGTTGACCATGTCGGACTTGGATGTTGCGGGTTACAACATCTGTACGGGCAAAATAACTGCTAAAATAGCAAATATAGGTTGAGCTTCGGTGTCATGAGCTTAGTGCAACAGTAATCTGGTTTTGTGATTGTTGGCATATGTTGTAACATCACGGGAAAGTCTTGCGGTCCTGCATAATTTAAATACATAAACCTATGAATTCACCAACATTTTTGTTGACGTTTTAAGCAATGTTTTCAGGAGGTCAATAGGCACGAGGTGCCAAGGATGCATTGGATTATGTTTTGGATTGCACTGTTAAAGACTTAGGTGCATCATGTTTTGGGAAATCTATGTCGTCTTTTGTAATATTAAATAAAGAACAAGTAAAGCTATAAGCTTTTGTAATATGTCTTTTATTTAAATCCAATGTATCAATCTAAACGACTTTTGTGTCGTTCTTATATATATCTTGTGTTGTTGATCTTGAAGTAACACGCTCCGGATCCTTATTCCGCTGCGACCCATTTTGGGGGTGTTACAAATTTAATTTTGATAAATCCTAAATGACTAAAAATAATTTTTAGAAAAAGAATTATATTTTTTTAGTTTTTAATTTATTTATTATTAATTAAAAATAGTTTTAATCTAAATTAAATGTTAAAAATAGTAAACTAATTTATAAAAATCTAGAAAAATTACAAAAAGTACTTTAATCTATTACTAATGTAAGAAAAATAAAACTGGAAAATAAGCTAAACTGGATAAGCAGTTAAAAAGCAAATAAGCTACAACTTAACACTAGCAGTAGTAACTTTGTACTAGCAGTACTAACTACTTAGAATATTTTCTTGAGCAGTAGTAACTCTTCAACAACATTAACTTCAAGCAGTCTTTGTACTAGCAGTAGTAACTTTCACTAGCAGCATTAACTTTTGTACCAACAGTAGTAACTACTTAGTATATTTTCTTTGAAGTTCATGAGCAGCACTAACTTCATCAGAGCAGTATTAACGTAAACTTGAGCAGCCGTAATTCCAACAGCATCAAGAAGACTTTTAATCCCAACAAATGTCATGACTACATCTAACACAAAAGGGGACTTGTATCGAGGTTAATCATAACCATAACAATACATAGTCATATAAACGAACATCCAAAATAACAAAGTACCAAATATAAAAGTATATCAAGTATGTAATGCAAATATTAACTAGTAAGTCTTCAATGCAGGGAACCTAAAGTCTCACTAGCCAAGCAGTATCAACCTCTTAAGCTTCGCTAACTTCACCTGAAAATAGACACTCTTAAGTGTCAACATTACGTTGGTGAGCTTATAGGTTTAAACATAAAACAAATATAATAACCTATGAACATATACACAAAAGTTGGACAATTTCAATGGTTATAAGCGTGCATCATGTATCCCAAATCATAACATACCAAATCATAACATATCATATCATAACTAGCTAGCATTGTATTTATATATCGTCGACAAGAGTTACCACGTTCAGTTGGAATGGCACAAGCAACTCATGTATTCATGTATACATGTATCCACATATGTATCATGTACTTATACACATAATTGTATCACATAACTACTATATAACCATGTCCAAAATAAAACAATTCAAAATCATTTAATCCCAGCAAAGAAAACATCTCAAAAGCATTTTGTATCTATTTTCACCCCAAGAAAATATTTAAAAAGGGGCTACGAAACTCACCTCAAGCTTCACAAATGCGAGCTAAAATCCAAGCAATAATCTACACAACATAATGAACGGGTTACACATGGTCAAGGCTTTACGGCCCTATCCATGTAAATTATCAATTGATGGATACTAATGTCTAAAATACGTTTATAAACATGCCATCATGATTCCTATATATTATCTAAGCTCTAAACATGTTTCAAACTAGTGTTCACATTTTTAGTTTTCTGTAGAATTTTGAAGTCACTTTATGAATTTTTATAAAATACTACATGACCTCCTCTAACTCCTATATTGAAACCAAATCAACTTCAATGAGTTATGTAACTACTGTATTTTTTCATCCAATTAAAATAAGTAACTATTTTTAAAAAATTCAATAACACAAACCGTCTAAATTCAGATCTGAACGCACACTAAAATGTTTGACCTCATTAAGCATACTTGAACACCTTGAAAAAATCTAGGAAAAATACTGGAGTTTCTAGACACCTAGAACCTACTCCAGTAGCAACCTCATGAATAGAAAAGTTGTTTAGATAGGGTTTTTGACCTCACAAACACAACATTAATCTGACCCGAAAACTCATATTCGATAATGAATCTTGTAAAATATTTTGACTGACTTCCACTCACATTCAATTCACGAAACCACATTTATTAAAAAGTAGACCCTCTGTGGTTATTTTTAGAGCTAAGAAAATCTATCAAACTTATCCGTATGACCAAGTTATGACTCTTATAAGTTGACATAAAAATCTGCCCAATTTTAAATTCCGAATTTAACAACAATTAAACCTAACCAAACACATCTAAACGTTATTTATTACACCCTAATTGATTATTAATGATCAAACTAACATGTTTACTGAATTTTTATGAAACCCTAATTCCACCAATTAAAAAGTTACAGTTAATTGAATTAAAGAAAAGATTAAGTTAGCATTTATACCAAAAACCTTCACCCACGAAACACACGATTCTACACCTTAAAATCTCTTAAATTTTTTTGATGGTTTTCTTTGTTTCTTGCTTTGTCCGATTGACACCAAGAGGAGAAGTCGGAGAGAAAAAGTGTTTTAGGGTTTAAAATATCATGGGTATAAATAATAATCCTAGAGGACTCCTAATTGGATTTGGTTTCCTTTTTTTCTCCATTGGGCCGGTCAAACACATACACACACACTTTTTTTTATTATTTATTATTATATATTACATATTTATCAAAACCTATATTTTATTTAAAGCCTACTTATTCTTTAACTTGTTTACTTGAACCCTTTAATTTAAACGTATTAATACACTCATAAAATTTTTATTTTACATAAAAAAAATTTCAAATATTTATGTTACTCACTATATAATTAAATCATTCACTAAATAAACTTGAATCAAAACTTAACGACACACATACGACAAATTATTCCAACATCAACAAAATAATTGTACCACTTGAAAACTTTATTTTCTTTTTTTTTGGGTAAAGGGTTACCCCGGTAAATTGTATTAATCACATCAAAAACATTAAGTACAATGGAATGTGGCTAAACCACCACATTAACCTCAAGCTAACTTGAACGAAGAACATGTGAGACAAACCTCAAATGTACTACAACGTATAAAGACAGGAACAAAGGCAACAAATACAAAAATGTTAATGCACATCCAAAGTCTTTATCCCCACTCCACAACAGCCAAAACCAAAGGACAACAACTCCATAATCACGAGCTATATATCTGAAACCCACTGGGCATATTCCATTTCGCAAGAAACTCTTGAACCCTAGATGTATGTTTGAACCGAAAGGAGAGAAGCTTAAGACGTACCGTGGTCATGACCATATCCCAAATATCCTCTGGAGACTTTCTAGTATTCTTGAATAGCTGATTGTTCCTCTCAAGCCAAATAAAATAAGAAGTCGCCGCCGGCACCAATCTTCCAAAAATGCTCCTAGTCGTCCGTTTAGTTGAGATAGACAATAACCGAATAACAATTAGATGCATTAATGGGGAAACACTCTCCAGCTCAGCCAATCGACGCACATAACACCATACCTTCGAAGAGAATGAGCATTCAAAGAAAAGATAGCTATGCAAGTCCGAAAACTCGTCACACAAAGGGCATCGAATAAGGGTCAAGTCCGCATCTCCAACATCCTATTGACGAAGCTTATCTTGAGTCTGTAAGCTCCCTTTTAATATTAACCAAAGATGGAACATATGCCTAGGGATTCCATGCGAGAACCACACCACCCTAGACCATCTGACCTCAAAACCTCGAGTTCTCAAATCCTCCCACGCCTGCGAAACTAAGAAAAAAGACAACTTACAATTCCTACTTCGCCATTGTAGGAGATCACGTATGTTACAATTAATATCTAGAGCTGGTAGAATACCAATATTGGGGGCTTTCATTAACCAAAGTTGAAGCCAATTCCAGGCACCATCCACTACCAATCAGCCACAATACACGCCATAAAGTATCCTGCATTGGCTACATCGCGAGGAGTGATCTGTTTTGCAATCGGGTTTTATGGACACCAATTGTGAAACAACACCGAAGTATCCCTTCCATTACTAATCTTCGACCAGAAACATGGCCAAACCGTACCCCGAAGCTGTAATAATTTACGCCATCCCCAGCTCATGTTAGCCCGAATGGGAATGTCCTAAAAGGAACGACCACGGAGCTTATAAATATGGATCCAGTTTACCCATAACGACTTACGCTTAGAAATAATACTCTATATATGCTTTGCCATTAAGGCTATGTTAAACATTTCTAGACACCTAATACTGAGACCACCATCGGCTTTGGGAAGAGATATCACATCCCATGCAACTTTCGCCTTTCCATGTTTATATTCCCCATTACACCAAAGGAAACCTCAAATAAGTTGATGAATGTCATACATAATACCTTTAGGAATAAGGAGCACCGACACCCAAAAAACTTGCATGGAAGAGAGGACGGACGTACAAAGTTAGAGTCTACCCGTAAAGGATAACGACTTATTCTTCCAATCCCCAATACGGTTCTTAGCTTGATTCACAAGAGCTTTATAATCCCTATTAAGCAATCTAGAAGAGATAAGGGGCACTCTAAGGTATAGAACAGGAAGCTTTCCATCCGCGAAAGGCATGATATTAAGAATCTCATTCTTTACATAATTAGGAACATTACAAAAGAATATCGTGCTTTTCGGTAAGCTAGGAAGAAGACCCGATGTCTTCTTAAACTCATCAAGCCCTTCCATGATCACATGCACCGAATTAGTATCACCTCTAGCAAAAATGAAAAGAAAGATTGCCTATGCAGGTCATATGCATCATTTCTAACAAAATGAAATGACTACAACATCCATTTCATGCATCATTCCTTATATATAACTCATGAATCACATTTGCACACGACTTGAATCACATCACAGATAATCAGGCTAATGTTAATGGTTAAACTAACCTGATTGGATCACAGGTGTCACGTGGAGGGTGGGTTTGTCACCACCATACCATCCAGCGTTAGGAAACAAAGACAATGTTCAAGTATAGCTGAGATGAGATAAAATGTCATGTAATTTAATGCGTGACATGATCTTTATACTCTTTTCATAGAAAAACAAAATTAGGTTTTAAGTCTAAGAGACATACACGATCTTTCAAGTTTACTGATATAAAATCTAGCGCAAGCTACTAACTAGGAGAATAAAAGAGGCTATAACTTCGGTAACATCAGCTTACCGTGTTTATAGTGTCAATTTTCTTAATTGATGTACCACTCACAAATCCTCAATTCTATCTACAAGCTAGCTAGGTGTTTAAGAATCTATATGAGGATGTCTCTTAATTTATCATTTCATAGTGTTGGCTTCTTTAGTCTGTAGGATTTCTAATGTTTGTCTAGGTGTCCTAGACTCTTTTGTTTTGCGAAGAGGGTAAGTTGAAATTGGCAATGTAATTTCAATTACTCTTCAGTTATGTTATACGTACTGCTAGATAATATTAAGAGGACTAATTAACAAGGAATAACGACCAGGTAAAAAACTAGAGCAAATACAACACCACCACAAGGTTAAAAACATAAAACAACAATGATCAACATTCATATTACGAGTAGCTAGCTTCTTTATTGGTGACCCACATAAATGACAAAAATCGATGTCATCTTAAAGGTAAAAGTCCTCGGCCTTTTAAGCTTCTGCGTATGCCCAACATGATAGATTGATCACCTTTTTTTAGAGTGGCTTAATTAAGGATGCAACTTTTAGTCAATTACAATTTCGCGACATTACAACTGATAAGCCTATCTTATCGAACAAAAATGGTGATCTGTGTATCTGGTCAAGATTTACACTGTTAGAAAGAAGTCTTCTGTTAATTTCTCCAAAATAGATACTCATATATACTTTTTAGGGACCAATTATATATTCCACCAAAATTATTTATGGATTGCTTTAGCAACATTGCTTCATTACTTTTTTGATCAATATGACCGAGAAAACGCTTGATGCCAGAGTCCAAAGCCATACCATTATTGCTGATATTACTACCTACCATAAAATTATATAATCCATTGCATTTCCTATGAATTAATAGCCTTTTTCGACAAACACAAAATCAGTCAACAATATCATTAAAATACTAAGAGTAACTAATGAGGTGTCATTTTATACACTTTTTCAGGGTCATTTAACCCCATTAATCATGCAAATATGCTCAGATTCTGTACTTAATTATTATTTTGTGTGTTTTGCATTTGGATGACTTTTGGAGGAATTACATGTGACTTAGGCTCATTTAAAGAAGAAACGGACAAGATTACGACTCCACCAAATCTCTTAAAGAAATATGCATTCAGACGGTATAGGAGACGTCGTTATTTCTTTCGAAGGCGTCAGATCATGTTAGAGACGACGTTAGGATTCTCAAGATGGCGTCTAAAAGTAGCCGCCTTAAAAAAAACCCTAGAAGCTTCATCGAAGCGACAGCGTCAGGAATGTTGCGACGCCGTTGCGACCTATTTTCCTATATATACCAACTCGTTCTAGGGTTTTTAGTGTGTAATTTTTGGAAGACGAAACCTAACTTTAATAGTTCGAGTGTAGCAGCTTCTAAGCCGTTTTTAGGGCCTCAAAACCCTATTATATCAGCCTTATATCCATGATTTAATCAAGTGAAGTTCATTTATCTTTAATTACTAAATATGTCTATGTGTTTTGTGATTGATTTTTGTTCTTCTTTATTTAACGTGCTAGGATAGATCATTTAGTATTTACTTATGATTGCATGAAACTTAATATGTAGATCCTTATTATGTTGCTTCTTGTGATGGATGTGCGCGTTAGGCTTTAGAAAACTAGCCATAAGATATTAAATTGGCATAGACGTCTAGGGAAACGCGAGTGTGTAGAAAGGATACCATCGGTAACAGTCTCAATACTACCTTACCCTAATATGGTTAATCCCTCTTATGTGTTTTAATTGCATGTAATGTATTGTAATAGTCTTCATACTACCTTAATTATGTGTTGCCTTAACAAAATATTACATAGACAACGGGTTCGTGTAATTCGTTCATTACTTAGGAACTACTTACACAAATCATTGCAAGAGTGACATAGCAACATAATTTGGAGAAACATAATAAGGAGTAATGCATGATTAAGTAAATACATTCATTTACCATATAATTATCACCAGTAGATTAGATTTAATTATTAGTTTAATTAGTTAAAAACCAACCAACCTCTTAGACCATGATATTTACTTGCTTTTATAAAAACATAAAACACAAAAAGAATCTTCTCTCAACCTCCTAAACCTCTGTTAGATTCTGTTTGAGCCTTCCTAACCTATTCCCCTAGAGAAAGATAACAACCCCTGAGTCTTGCCTATACTACACTGTAATGATTAGGTGCACTGCCTAGGGGATTGTAAAACTTTATGTGAAGTCCTTACAAACCGCATATCAAGTTTTTGGCACTGCTGCGTAGGGAATAGTTAGGTTTCGAACCTTTTTTAACTTAGGTCTACTCGCTTGATTCCTATCGAGTGAGATTTTAATTTTATTAAATTAGCTTTCTTATAGTCTATCTTTTCTTTGTGTTATTTGTTTTGTAATTCTTTTCCTTGACCTCCATGGGAGACGAAAATCCTATCCGTACTCTTGAGGATTACTCCAAACCCAGCCACGAGGGGTATCGAAACACCATTGAGCTCCTTAATGGAAAAAATGTGGTGCCTCTGCGATCCGACACCATCTGGTTGGTGCAAAACGGATACTCATTCCACAGACTTCGATCTGAGGATCCAAACCAACATCTTAAGGATTTTTAAAACTTGTGGACTCGCTTGACCTTGATGTTGCAAATAGGGAAAGAACGCGCCTGCGTTTATTTCAATTTTTCCTTCGTGATCAAGCTAGCAATTGGCTTGAATGTCTTCCAACAGGACCCATCTCCCCATGGGAGGATCTTACTACTCGTTTCATTGCTCAATTCTTTCCACCGGGAAGGACTGTAAAACTCCGTAATGACATCATGATGTTCCAACAACATCAAAGAGAGTCTCTTTCTGAAGCACGGACTTGTTTTAAGGACTTACTCCAAAAAGTCCCTCATTATGGCATCGATCTTTGGCTCCCAGTCCAAATCTTTTATGAACATCTTAATCCCGTCACAAGGCGAACCATTGATCTGTCGACTGGTGGTAAACTTCGTGATAGAAACGCCGAAGAATCCTTGGCACTATTAGAAGACCAAGCCCACTATGACAACAAAAGTTGGAATGACCTAAGGGACTTCGCTAAACTGGTCAAGGCAATCTATTTGCCTCAAAATGCCCTGAGTACATCCGACCGTCGTCTCATTGAGCTCGAAAATCAAGTCCAATGCTTGATGGAAGCTTATCTTGCTCCTAAACAATCTATTCAAGTAAACAAAATCACTTCTTCATGTGAGATCTGCAATGGTCCCCACGACACTCAATACTACATGGAAAATCCTAAGCAAGCTTTTGTTGATTATGCGTCCTCGCGTATCGACGAAGCGGGAGGCAAGTGGTACACTTTCAAATCCGAGGAAAACAATCTTGGTGACACCTATAATCCGTCATGGAAAAGTCACCCAAACCTTAGGTGGAGACAACCCTAAAATGCTCAAAATAATTTTTAAAACCCACCTAATCGTTTTCAACCAAACAGGTTGTCCCCAAACCTCTCCTTCAACGGTAATCCTCAAAATTTCAAAAATCAACCAAATCTTGAAGGATTAGTGTCTAACTTCATGGCATCTAAAGACGTTAGATTTTCTAAGTTTGAAGCCGATTTCAAACAATAATAAAGCGAAATGACCAATAAAATTGACATAGTCTTGAAGGCCATTACTGATCGAATAATGGGAGCATTCCCAAGTGACATGGTTAAGAACCCGAGACTGAATGTTAATTCCACCTCTCCAGTTTCGTCTGCTCGTTCTTACCCAACGAATAATCCCCGAAGCTCATCAAACTCCCTCAATTCGGTCAATCCTATCAAAACATGTTACAAGGAAACAAACCATTCTTAAAAAGACCAGCTACAAACGTACATCGAAATTGGAACACAACAAACAGAAGAACCCAAACAAACTTTAGAGGATGAATTCAAAGATTCGCATCTTAACTTACCGGTTCTTGAAGTTCTCGCTCATGCCCCCAATGTATAATGCAATCCTGGATAAATACATGGACAGCTTAGAACTAGGGAAAAATAGGACGGCATTCATTCAAGATGAAATGCCTAAGAAGAGGTGGAATGTGCCTAAATACACATACCTTTGACCTTTAAAATCAGACTTAAATGACAAAAAACGTACCAAAAAAACATTGTATTTGTATGTTTTCATTTATATTGTGCAGGAAACGGATATCCAACAAAAGGACGAAAAATCAAGCCAAAACGACAAAACCGAGCACGGAATGGAAAAGCGTGAAAAGTCAAAGTCAACCAAAGTCAAAGTCAAAGTCAACCCCAAAAAGTCAACAGTCAAAGTCAAAACCGAAACTGAAGAAATGTTAAATGGGCCCACCCGTACTCATCTAATGGGCCGGGTCAGCCCATTTATGCATTATTGAAGACCAAATGGGCCCAAAACACCCTTTTAATTATACACGACCCAAAATACACACAAGGCCCAATTCCCTTAAACTGTTAGTGTTTTATTTCACCATAAAGGACGATGGCTGCAAACACAATACACACCTTTGAGGATCAATCTTGCCAATTCCTCAAAACTTTATAACACCAAACTTTATAAAACCATAAAGGATGATACTTGCAATCCAATCATACACATTGAGGGACCAAATGTGTAAAACCCCCAAAACTTTACCCTGTTAACATTAAACCCACCTTTCTCGCCTAAAACAAACCAGT
Organism: Tanacetum coccineum; assembly: GCA_026074375.1. Classification (NCBI taxonomy): domain Eukaryota; kingdom Viridiplantae; phylum Streptophyta; class Magnoliopsida; order Asterales; family Asteraceae; genus Tanacetum; species Tanacetum coccineum. The sequence goes on from BQNB010095727.1 coordinate 15,876, forward strand.
CACTGTTCATTATCCCTTTCCCTTACCTTGTTTACTGTTCACAAAGACAAACTAAAGTCACACTATCACCCCCACCTCACAAAAGGACAAAGACATGTTGGGAATCCCCTCAATTACCATTCGTCAATGGAAAAATGACAAGAATGGATGGATCGGATCAAAGAACATGGGGACAAAGAAATATGGATGGCCAAGATTGACTTTGGATTCTCTCTCAAACAAGAAACACAAACCCTTGAAGCCTCTCAGTAAACAAGCACAAGTGAAGACCAAGCTTTTAGTATAAATAGGCTAGTGAAGTTTATTTTCTCCTTTGTCGAATTTTTGTTTAAGCAAGTCTTGTAATAGCAAAATTTGTACCATTTTAATACTGCATTTTATTTACTTGTCTTTTAAATTACTTGTCACTTAATTTTCAGCATTGTAATCTTTTATTTTAAGTTAATGAAAATTTTAAGTTTTCTTTAAATATTGTCATTTATCATTACTTGTCTTTTACATATTGTTTTTAAGCTCTTATATAAGCTTTTGAATTATTAAAAGCTCATATAAAAGTTTGTTTAATTTTCTGTCAAAAAAACCACAAGAAAAGGAATCTATCAAAGAAAGCAAGGAGCAAGGTGAATATTGGATGGCCTTAGTTTAGAGCTTCTTGGGAAGCATATAGGTTGGTATAAGGTGTTTGAGAGCTTATTTCCTTCCCATAAGCTTTGGACTCTTGTAAGTTCACTTTTTCATTTTTTTTGCTTATTTACTGTGCATTTGCTTATTTACTGCTTATTCCTGCTTTTTATTTCTTATTCATGTTATTTATGCTTATTTGTCTTTGATTGTTGCTAATATGTCATTAGTTTATGTTTTTGTTCAAAACTGTTTCTTATAGCTATTAACTGCTTATTTCCTATTTGCTTATTTGAGTGCTTATTTTTGTGTGTTTATTGCTTATTTTTGCTTAACATTCAATGCTTGTTATCTGTTTTCAAGAATCTTTGCCTAAATCCTTGTAAATCAGCTAAAAAGGGATTTCAAAAACTTAAAGGGGTGTTTGGCAAAAGAGTGAAAGTGGGTCAATTTAGTTTAAAAACTAGTTTGGGTCACTTTGCCATCTTTGACAAGCCTTTTTAAGCTTTTTTTATCTGTTTTCAAAAGCTTTTAGGTCTTAAAGCTTACTTTAAGGTTCTTTCTAAGTAGTGCTCAAAACTGTCATGACAAAACAGTTTTGAGGTGCTTATTTGATTAAGGTTTTCAAAATCATCTCTTGAGTCTTGTTTTAGTGTCCTTTAGGTGTCTTAATGCAGTAGGATTAATGTCCTTTAGGTCTCCTTTTGTTTAATTCAAATCTGTCAAAATCTGTCTTTTCACTTTCTTAGTCAAAAGCCATTTTTCATTTTCAATTTTTAGTGACTTAAAATTGTTTTTAGCTTTTAAAATTTTGAGCATAAGCTCATTTGTTGGTGAACTCCATATGTTTTAACTTGTTTTTCATTTTTAAGCTTATTTGTTATCTTATTTATAGGCCTGCACATAAGCCTTTAGTCTTTTCAAAAACCAACTCAGCATGTACTTAGTGCAAACCCCCATTTTCATCAAGCTTTTTAGTAGCTTATTAGATTTTCAAACTGTGTTTTAATTGCTCATTTACAAAGCTCTTAGGTCAAGCTTTTTAGGTGTGCAACTCATTAAGCCACAAGGTTCCCTTTAGGTGCTTAAAAATAAGCCCAAAGAGTTGTCCATTGGCTGTTTGCTAGTCAGTGTTAGCCTTTAGATTATTTGCTTCTTTTTAAGCTTATCTGTATTTTTTCCTTGCTTAATTTTATTTGCATTAACTTATTAGGGGTAGGGGTTTACCTGTTTTAGCTTATTTGTTAGTTAGCCCAGCTTATTTGTGCTTAAATTTGCTTAACAGTTTAGCCTTTACGACTTAGAGTAAAAAAAAGTTAATTCTGCCATTTCTTTTTTGCTTATTTTAGCTTATTTTTAAGATTTTGTAAAAAGTCATTTTTTTAAAGTTGTTTATTTTATCCTGTTTTACAAATTTGCAAAAAGAAATTTTTAAAAAAATAATTAGCAAAAAGGGAGGCCTAAGGATTCGACCCCTAGACCTCCCCTTTAACACGCATACGTCTCACCTCAAACACACACTAACCATCGGTGCCAGTAGGACCATCTGGTCACTACTCCACCCCTTTTATTTTTATACTCATTTTCTCCTTTTTAGCTTATAAGCCTTTTCAGCTTATTTTCGGCTTATTCAATAAGCCAATTTTCCTGCATTTATTTTTCTTGCATTCTGTTTAACTTAATCTATTTTTTTGTAATTTTTCAGATTTTTCCAAATTAATTTAGTATTTTTAATCAATTTTTCTTTTTAAAACAGTTTTTAAATCATAAAAAATTATTAAAAAGTCAAAAAAATATAATTCTTTTTTAAAAAAATTTCTTTTATCATTTTGCACTTAGGAAAATTAAATTTGCTTTCGTAGGGTCAAAATTTAAAAAATTTGTTTTTTTAAAGAACGGGATTTAACCCCGTTCTCGTTTTTAGGTTTAAATCCCTCGTTTGCTTTCGTTTTTAGGTTTTCCTTATTCGTTTTTGCATTTTAAGTGTAGAAATTAGAAACCAAATCCAAAAACCCTTTAACCATTCAAATGCGCGATCATGAACGTTCTCGATTTTTAATTCGCACCTCGTTGGGAAACGACTCGGGGGATTTTAGATTTTCCTTTAGTCAAAAGTGAATTTTTTTGAGTCTTTCGGAATACGTATACTATAATTGAATTATAATTATTGATTATTATTATATATTTATATATTATATATTATATATTATATATAGTAAGAAATCTTTGGTTATCATTTTGGCGTCGTTGCCGGGGAGGTGTGTGCGATTATCGTGTTTTGTTTAAAGATTAGTTTTTGAAGACCCTTCCTCGTGAAGTTATCATTTTCCGTTTGTGAATATTTTCTTATTATTAAAAATCTAAAAATACCAACAATACTTTTCTTAAAGTATTGAAAGTTTCAAAAAAATTAAAAAACCAACAAAACAAATCATGTTGTTAATTGTTAAAATCGGCTCACCTTTGAATTACAAACTATAAAGAGGGTATTCGGCGTGTTAATTCCTTCCGTTTTCTTGTGAGTAGTTTAAAGAGCTACCGTGGACTTTTAACATCCGGTTAGTGCATGCGTACTCGTTCTTCTTCTAATCTCGTTGGTAATTCTTCATCTAATCCAACCACCACAAACCCGAAACATCGTAACCATAGACGTCCAAAACAACCTTTCTCTCTTGAAGAATCTCCCGTAGTTACGATGGCCGATCAACGTACTATGGCCGAATTGCTCCTTGCGCCCATCGAGGGTTATGCGGAGGCAATCGTGGTTCCACCAATTCTTGCTGAGCATTTCGAGCTCAAGCATAGTCTCATTAATATGATGACTTTAGACCAATTCTTCGGACTTGAGAAAGACAATCCTCATGACCACATCCGTTGGTTTAACAAAATAACTTCCACAATCAAATACAAGGATGTGCCTAATTCAGCGATTAAGCTCATGCTTTTTCCTTTCTCTCTTGCAGGGGCAGCCTGTCATTAGCTTGAAAAAGAACCCCCTTGTTCTATTCTCATTTGGGAAGATCTTGTTTCTAAATTTATCAATGAATTCTTTCCCCCCTCAAGAACGATAAATCTCCGAAATGAGATTTCCAACTTTCAACAAAAGTTTGATGAGTCGTTTCATAAGGCATGGGATCGGTATAAAGATCTCCTTTGTGCTTTTCCTCATCATGGTTTCACCGAATTGCACCAACTTGATACTTTCTATAATTCCTTGAACCCGGCCGACCAAGATTCCTTGAATTCTGCCACAGGTGGCAATCTTTTGGAAAGAAGTACTCAAGATGTGTTGATGATTATCGAAAACAAATCCAAGGTCCGCAATTCACGAAACAAATCGATTGTTTCTCAAGTGAAATCAAGTGATGGTAATTATTCTTCTTCCGATATAGCCAAACTTACTCATACAGTAAATCAGCAAACGAGTGATGTGACTACCACCATGACGGCTATTCTAGAACAATTTCAAGCAACCCCACCTCCAGCTTCCGTAAAAGCCGTTGAGGAAATTTGTGTTACTTGCGGTGGTGCTCACCCTTACTATCAGTGTCTCGCCGCCGATGGCAACACTTTCCTGGAATATCGGGATAATACTCAAGGATACGTTTCAGCAACCGCGGGTAACTACAATCAGGGTAATTCCGGTTATCGTCCTCCGGGTATGGCTAATCAAACAAGACCACTGGATTTTATTCAACAAAACGGGCAAAATAATCAAAATCGTTTTAGCCAACCTCAAGGATATAACCAAGGAAACAATTTCAATCAAAATATAACTTATCAAGCTCCAATTCAACAAAATCAAAGTGTTCCTTTAAGTCAGTTGGAAAAATTTAAGAAAACAAATGATGTTAATATGAAAGCCATGCAAAATCAAATTAACAATGTGAAAAATGAGTTAAGGAATGAAATGCAAAATTAATTCAAGCTTCATGTCAAATCAAAACAACGGCTAAGAACATGATGGCTATGGCTTTTTCCAATGAACAACGCTTCTACCCTCGGTTCGGGATCTCTCCCTAGCAACACTGTTGCTAACTCGAAGGGTGAATTGAAAGCCATTACCACTCGAAGTGGTCTTGTTCTTGATGGACCTACCGTTCCTATGCATCCTCCATTCATAAATCCGGAGGAGGATGAACGTGTAGAGGAGACTTTAACGGACCTAGAACATGGTGAGTTTACCATTAAGGTCCCACCTCCTCTTGTCTAAAAAGCTAAACCTACTTCTCAAAGAAATTATGTGGTTCACTAAAGGGATCCTCGTCACCCTCATATCCCTTATCCTTCAAGAATGAACTAAGAAAAATGGCAAGAGAAAGATGAAGTCCAAATTCATAAATTTTGGCACATGTTTAAACAACTTCACATTAATATCTCTCTTGCCGATGCTTTGGTTCTAATCTAGAAATACCAAAAGATGCTTAAAAGTCTCCTTTCCAACAAAGAGAAACTTATAGAATTGGCAAATACACCCCTCAATGAAAATTGCTCAGCGGTCATCCTAAAGAAGTTACCCGAAAAACTAGGTGACCCTGGGAAATTTCTCATTCCGTGTAGTTTTAGTGAGCTCAAGTGCAAAGCCCTAGCCGATCTAGGTGTTAGCATCAACTTGATGCCACTCTCGGTTTGGAAAAAGTTACGTTTACCTGAGCTTATTTCTACCTGAATGACCATTGAACTTGCTAATCGTGCAATTTGTACACTGGAAGGAATTACAAGAGATGTCTTTGTTTCGGTTGGAAAGTTCACATTCTCCGCTGATTTTGTCATTGTTGATTATGAGAGCGATCCTCGAGTCCCCCTCATCTTGGGTAGACCATTCTTACAGACCGCTCGTGCTTTGATTGACGTTCACGGAGAAGAAATGATCCTCCGTGACGGCAATGAAAGATTAATCTTGAATATGAGACATCACATATAAAGCTATTTAACCCAACCTCATCAAGAATCAATCAACATGATTGATGTCTATAATGTTTCACATGAGGAAATTCTTAAAGATTTGTTTGCAACAAATCGTCAAAGTGGCAATCCCACTTTTTCTTCTCATACCGATTTAATTTCACTGAAAGTTAATAATCAATTGAGTGGCAATCCTACTCCGATTTTAGAACCTGTGACCAAGTCTTATTCTTTTTTCCTCACACTTACTTCCATCGAAGAAAGTGATTTAATTTGGGAAGAATTCGAAGCTTATCTCGCAAGTGATTCATTTCCACCGGGAAATAGTAATCCTTCATCTCCTCTCCCTCCTTTTCATAATTCTTTAAGTGGCAGTACCACTTCTTCTTCACCTAGTCTCCCGATTTCTGAGACTAGCGACTATTTTCTTGAGGAGTTCGCCGATGAACTCGCTCATATCACATTTCCACCGGGAAATGATGATCTTCCCTTTGATGCCGAATCCGATCTTCGAGAAATAGAGTATTTGCTTAACCATGATCCTATCAAGGAAATGGATTCTATTCTCGAAGATTCGGTTGATGAAAATTCTCTTGATGACAATCTTGATGATACCATTTCTGAGATGTTCACCGATGAACATGCTCTTGATTACTCATCCCCACCATTATGGGATGATTATGATGATGAACTTTTTGATCTTGAGACCGTTAATGATAATACTTATGATGATCCATTTGACTTCAAGGAAGAGAAAATCAAAGATTCTAAAATCTTGATTGATGAACTTGATCCCCCTAGATCAAGTGATTTCCTTCCTTTTCCCGAGTGTGACTCGGTTTTCTATGAGGATTTTTTCGTGGTTGATGCTTTGCCTTCGACCAACAACGAGGACAAGGTATTTAATCCGCGAATACTTATTCATGAGAGCCATTTTGAAGCCACCAACTGTGTAACACCGGAAAAGAATGTAAAGAAGATATCTTATGCTTCTTTAATTCTTGAGGATTTTAATCCTCCTCTTTATGAACTTCCTTTCCATAAAGAAGTTCCCTGGCTCGGAGCTTTACTCTCGTTTTTGTCTAAAAATGAGGAAAACATTTTCAACCCCGGGATTCTCACTTCTAAAGGAGTTCATACTTCTCTTCTCCCAGAACTATCTTATCGGGACTCTAAAGCTTTTAAAGTCATTAAAATTCTTAAAAGCCCGATGGAGATTTTTTCTTCCTCTTATGGAGAGGACATCCGTACCTTGGATGTTTCGTATCTTCATTTCTATCCCCCTTGACCAGTTCAAGTATGGGGGGATTGGGTCAAGCCAAGTGACCTAAAACAAGCTTATCCTAATATGATTATCATAGTAGTAGTAATGAATAAGTGTTTTGTTATTGTAAGGAGACTCGCCTCTTCTATTTTTTGTGTTTTGTGTTTTGTGAGTATATGTCCAGGATTGCCCAGATTTTTGAAGCCTCTCGTTCTCGTGGTTTTGTCCTTCATTCACAAGAGCTTCACATCCTCAGCTTCATTTAGGAATCCAATATCCAAATCTTATCGACTAACGTTTATCTTTAAGCATACTTAATAAATGGCTTAGGATTTGCGTAGAGACCCTTCTTAAAACATTAAGGACAATTTTAGTTCTAGTATGGGGGGATCTATCGATTTGATTGTGCCTACAATCGTTGTTTTCAGGTAATCCCGTTTTTACCACCAAAATTCCAAAAAAAATGAAAAAAAAATTAAAATTTTCAAAAAAAAAGTGTTTTGTCATAATTTTGACTTTCCTGCTGGGTAGAATAAGAATAAATTTTGACTCGATCGAGTATGTTGAGCTCTAGCTTGTTCCTTAACTTTTAGACTAAGCGTTCGCGGATTTTTGCGAAGAACAAAAAATGATAGAGTTAATTATGAGTTAGATGCTAAACAAGGATTATTTAGAAATCTTACATGCTCATATGTGTAATTTGTGGCTTTTTTTCCCATAATCTCATAACCGGACTAATAATACGTGCTGTTTTTTAAAAATTAAACTTAAATCAACATATTTTGAGATGTAGTCAATAATATTTTTTAGTCTTAGTTCAAAATTATACTTAAATTTTCCAAAAAGAAGTCTTCTCTATATATCATGAAATAAAGTAAAATGAAATGAAAAAAAAATGAAAAATATGAAGAAAAATGAAAAAAAAGAATGATGAGTAATAAATATAAACTGTGGGCTGATAAAAGTTTGCTGCATCTTGCCGGCTCACAACCGATGTTATAGTCTTCTAAAGAAAGCCCATAGTAAGAATAATAATCCGAGACCGATAAAAGTTTGCTGCATTTTGCCGGCTCACAACCGATGTTGCAGCATTCTAAAAGGCCGAGGATTTCATTAGTTTAATGGATGTGTAATTATATTAAGTGCAATAAATGTGGTTTAATAAATATAGGGAAAATCTCTTTTTCTTAAATTTAAATATGCTTTTGAACTAAGACTATTTCATTTTAAGTTGTGATTTTTCTAAATAAGCTATGTATAAACGGGAAACCTAAGAGTTTTTGAAACCAAAGGTCCGTGAGTCCCGATACTAGTCTCTGTGGGGTGTCAAAAGCCTGGTCACTTAGCCGCAAAGTTGGGATGTGCTGAGACGAAAGTCGCTACATGGGATGATCTCGCCTTCAAACTCATTATTCTCGGGTGGAACGTGAAGCATAGAAATTTTGCAAAACGTTGATCCATGGTTGAAATTCGAAATAGCACATTCACCTAATATATAATAATTGTCAGGAGTGAAAAGTTCACAAGTTACAAATATGAGTAGTGTTAGCATCTTTACTTGTATTTAACGGTGATTTCGTTTTAAGCTTGGTTTGGAATAAGTGAAAAGTCGGGAACGATGAATTTATCCTATTTGGGGGCATTTTAGGATTGAAATGCATCTTGTTCTATGATCCCAACAAGTTATAAAAATAATGAAAGTCAAACGTTCTAGTTAGTTGCTTAATATGAAAAGTACAAAAAATGAGAAAAATGAAAAGAACAAAAATATGTGTAGGAATAAGTGAATACATTTTAAAATGGTCAAAACGAGGCTTTTCAAAGCTTTTGATTCTTTCATTCCCCTTGATGAACACTTAGCTACTTTTTGAGGTAATTAGTCGAGGGGGATTAAGGGTCTTAGTTTTTTTTAAGTGCTTACTTGTAGCATTGCATGAGGACACGACAATATTTTAGTATGGGAGATTTTGGTATGTGCCTAAATACACATACCTTTGACCTTTAAAATCGGACTTAAATGACAAAAAATGTACCAAAAATACATTGTATTTGTATGTTTTCATTTATATTGTGCAGGAAACGAATATCCGATAAAAGGACAAAAAATCAAGCCAAAATGACAAAACCGAGCATGGAATGGAAAAGCGTGAAAAGTCAAAGTCAACCAAAGTCAAAGTCAAAGTCAACCCCAAAAAGTCAACAGATAAAGTCAAAGCCGAAACCAAAGAAATGTTAAATGGGCTCACCCGTACCCATCTAATGGGCCGGGTCAGCCCATTTATGCATTATTGAAGACCAAATGGGCCCAAAACACCCTTTTAATTATACACGGCCTAAAATACACACAAGGCCCAATTCCATTAAACTGTTAGTGTTTTATTTCACCACAAAGGATGATGGCTGCAAACTGTTGGGAAAATAGATTGTAACAGACTTAATACTGGTAGTATAACAGTTAAGTCTGGTAGTAATAGTTAGTTCTGTTAGTATTGAGTTAATACTAGCAGTACTAAGTTAAGTCTGGCAGTACTAAGTTAGTACTGGTAGAGTTAGTACTGGTCATAGTTAGTACTGGTTATAGTTAAGTCTGTTTATGAAACAGAATAGTAATAGTTATCTTAGAGATATCTTAGGAGATATCTTAGGAAAGGATATGTATTATCCTTTGACGTTTGTAAAGCCCATTAGGGTTTCCTTGGTGTATAAGAGGAACCCTAAGGCACAATGTTATGTACGAGTAAGTGATTGAAATATCAATAGAAGCATAGAGCTTAATAGCAATTTAGTATTATCGTTTCTTCTTTATTCTTGTGTTAAGATTCCGCATTAACACTTGATAATTCATAGTCAGTGTCTCTCATATAGTTGATTTGGATTTATCCAAGTTATCTATCGTCTTACAAAGGCTAGTCAGATCCTAAACCAAGGACCTACAAGTGGTATCAGAGCCTTTAGAGGGACTCTGAGAAAGAAGAATCAATAGAACCACAAACAACAAACTACACTCTCCTACAAAATGTCACAACCTGCCAATGATGATTTCTCACAACATCTCAGTGATGGTGAAGAATCAAACCATGAAGATGCATCAGCCACTGGTGCTGAACCTAAACTACTGCATCAGCCACT
>BQNB010095728.1:0-25794 GCA_026074375.1 Tanacetum coccineum
ACTTAGAGTCCTTAGGATTTAAATTTGTTAATTTAGCTTATGGGTCTATATTTTACAGTTTAATTAGATAGATTATAAGTTTCTAGCTTAGTTTTCTTTGCATTTCTAGATTAAGCACATCATAAGCTTTCTAGATCACTTTTCCTTTTTAGATTTAAGCTTTATTTGAGCATTTTATAGCTATTTTGGTAAATCATAGCCCAAACCCCTAGTTTCTGTAACAGCTTATTGAGAAGCTCTTATTGAGCTTATTTGAGATTTTCAGTCCTAGTAGCTTTTATTAATTTTGTTCCCACTAAATTCCTTTACAACTTTGCTTCTTTGAGTTTTTCATAATAAGCACTTTTCAAATTTCACCTTAATTCGGTCCTTAGCTTGTTATCGGGGTAAATCCTTCGGGACCATTCCTGTTGTTTTTCAATTTAAGTTGTTTTCCAGTAATCCTTGCCCGTTAAATGTTTTATCCTGCTAGTCCTTAAGTCTTTTTCACAGTTAGTCCCTAAGTTAGTTTTTAATTAGTTTATTAAATTTTAATTAATAGTTAGGGTTAGGTTTTAATTAGTTTAATTAAACTTTTATAAAAAGAAAAAAATTAGGGCTTTTATTCTTAACAATTTTCGGCAATTTTTCTTTATTTAGTGACATTTTAGTTTACATTTTTAGGGATTTAAATTTGTTTATTTGCTTAATCGTCATTATTTGTTGCTTCTTAATTTAGTAGTAATAGCTTATCCAAAATATCTTTGCTTCATTCAAATCAGGATCCGAACCTAAACGTGGTTTCAATTTCACTAGTCGTTGGGGAAACGACCCGGGTGATCATACTTGCCCGGTAATATACGTATTATATATTATATTATATATTTTTGAGAGTGAATTTTATCAAGGGTAACTTGGTAATTTTCTTAATTACTCTTAAGGTTATATTTTATTTATATATTTTATAGGTACGTAAAACTGCAATCAGTTTTGCAGAATCCAGAAGCTAAGAGGCAATTATCGAGACCGACTTGACTCTTAATCATGTGGTAACTTTGCTGAATTTGCAGCCGTTACGTCGTAACAACTTTAGTTACGCTATAACCACTACAGTTACGACGCAACACATTTATTGGTTACGCCGTAACTCCTTAAAACTTAAATTTTTTTACCACTTGATTATGACGTAACCCATTTCAAGGTTACGCCATAACTTCCTTCTGAAATTCTAAAAATATAAGTTTTAAACATGTCTAAACCTTGTATACGTAAATGAATTTTGTGGGTATATTATCTGGAAGCCCTCATGAGACTAAACTCGTCCACTTGGGCCACCAAGTGGTTTAAAAGGCTTGTTGCATATGCTAAATGCAACCGTGATTCCTACGAAAGTGAGTTAGGTTTGCATTTCCTGTACACTTCATAATTCTTGTAGAACGATTTTATGCTTTGGTTTGTTTCTGTGATCACAAGGGATAAAGAGCTTGCGAGAAGACGAAAATAAAGATTTCTGCCAAATTTCTAATTTCGAAGCAATGCTCAGGGAGTTTCTTGTTTTAATTATACTCTTTCCTTTTTATTTCATTTCCTTAATGTACAATAGGGACATTGTACAAATCAAGTGGGGGGATGGGAGTAGAATTAATACTTGACATATATTTTGCCTTTGATTTTCTAGTTTTCTTTGAAAATTATACCAATTTTAAAATTTTTGACAAATTTTTCTTAAATAACTAGAATTAATCTTTGCCGAATGCACATTATCCTTTATTATACTTGGTGAGATTTATGCCTAATATTCCGTTTCTATCATATTACTTAAAAATCCACAAAAATATTGAGTGTGCCGGTAGTATTGTAGACTTTAGAACTTAGCCTGTATATCATTTCGAGACCTAATTGATATAGTTCAAGAAGGCAACACTTAGGAAACCACCCAAATAGCCTATATGTATGTGATTATCGACTTGTTACACTGACTTGTTGACCTCCCGTGATAAACCCTTTTGCTGCACTCATTATAAGTGCAAGCTACCCCTAAATCACCCTTGTCAAACCAATCTATGTTTTCACCCAATGTTATATGTTTTGCCACTCCATTTCACCTTAGCCTACCATGTAGTCTTAATTTTCTTTGTGTTGAAATTTCTGGCTACTTAAGTTTATGGTTAGGGGGAATGGGAACGAGAATTATATGCATTCGTGGAAGACCAATCAGTTATGATCTATAAAGACCCCCTTGTATCACCACTTTCAATATTGTTCATCTCAAGTGTGGGGATGTGCGTATAATATCGAATGTTGCATGGGCAATAATTAAAGATATAAATTCCTGTAACATTTGCATATTATGAAGTAAATGAAGAAAAGAGGGTTCAACAAAAAGCCACCCATGTGCTAAAAATGTAAAGATGGTGCAAAATAAAAAATAAAAATGGAGCTAGTAGCCCATAATTGCACCAAGCCATCTCAGTAAAATAGAGCTAGTAGCCTATTATTACACCAAGTAATCCCAATAATTATGAAGAATGGAGCTAGTAGCCCATTATTGAAGATTAGATTTTCAGACTTAAACTCTTAGACCCATGGATGGACAGTGGCTAGTTATGACAATCTTATATTACTTTAGACTATTTGTTTTGTGTTAACAACCATTAAATGTGTATCCCATGTCTATCTTAACCCCCTTTATCACCCTTTAAAACCATATTACCCTTGTTGCCTTTGAGGATTATTTAGACCCTAATTCTAACTGGTGCATATTTGTGTACTTTCCAAGCTTATGATAGAATACATGCTATGACTGTGCAATTGAGCGATCACCCCGAAAATGAAACACTTAGACTAGTGGAGAGCTGAGTGACTTTTTATTCCCTTTTCGTAAGGTGTTCGGCTTTGATGTTTTCTAGCATAAGAGTTTTATAAATTCCTTTCTTGAAGTTATTCTCGAGAAATCTTTGTATGAAATTTTTTAACAGGTTCTACTTGAGGGCAAACAGAAGTCAAATGGGGGGATATTTGATAACATCAAATATTTAATACTTTTTAGTGTCAAAATACCCCTTATATTACCTGTAAATGTTTCACTAATACTCGAAAATGAGATATTTTCTATCATTTTGTAGTTTTCAGGTGAAATCTAGGAAAGTGACAAGAAACAAGGGAAAAAGGACTAAAAGTGTAAAGTCTGAAGAATGTTACGGCGTAACACCAAAAATGGTTACATCGTAACATAATTTAAGCAAGTACGAAGATCAAGGAAGACTTTACGGCGTAACACCATATCTAGTTACGCCGTAACCATATATTTGTAAGGAAATCATGTAAAAGTTATAGTTACGGCATAACACATTATCCAGTTACGCCGTAACCAAGAGAATCTAAAAATACGGTATGAATATCATGTACTTATGGACATTATTTGAAGGTTACGGCGTAACACCATATCTGGTTACGCCGTAACAGCTGCTTAATTATAGAATGCCGTGTAAGAAGGTTACGACGTAAAACCATTGTTGGTTGCGCCATAAGAGGTTCAAAACCTATAAATAAAGGCCTCATTCAAGCTATTCCGACATCACTTCCTCCACAGCCAATTGGAGAGGCGACAAAGGCTTCCAACCTTCAAAGAATTCCACCTAGAGTCCAAAAAAGTATAATTTCATACCCTCTAAAATCCCCTGCCTCGTAATACTACGTATCAAAAAATATTTTTAATATTTTTCGATACTGTATAGGGCAGGGGATTTTGGAGGGTATGAAATTATACTGGAGATCACACTTTACTTACTTTTTATATTTAATCGTTCAAATACGAATACTGTAAGAATTATGAGTTTTCAATATATGATCTCTTCTATCTCTTACCGTGTTTCCGTTACCATGAACGGCTAAGCACTTAAAGTGTTGGCCTAGTTATGTAATTATTGTTGTTATGATTGTTTCCTGTTAGATTATGGTTTCATTAGATATTCCTAGACTATCGTGTAACCTTGGGTTTTGGTAGTACGGGTGGTTTGGACCTAGCTTGCCCCATAATTAGATTATCTTGTCAATATGGGATCCAATGGGTACAAGGGAGGATCACTAATTCCTTACTTGGTGTAGGAACTAATCGGTCACTGCACTTGTCACTCAATACTTAAAAAGCACAGAAACTCTTCCAGAAGGGGTTAATAATCTTTATAGATTATTAGATATGTTTTGGGAATAGTTGGGATTAATCACTTCAACCTGGATAACCTACCTCCCTAATGATTTGGGACTAATTCGAAATCGCAGGAAGTATAGGATAGACTATATATGCATATTCAGGTCTATCGACCTTTGAAACCACTAATGAAGCCATAGTTTAACATTGCATAGGAAAGCCTTTTCATAACAATATTAATGAAGTAACTAGGTTATCACGTTTTCTCTCTTAATATCTCCAAATCTTTTACTTTCAGTTATTTATTTTATTGTTATTTTTAATTCCTTTCAATTAAAATCAAAAACTATTTTCAAAACGTGACATATCAAATTAAAACTAATTACAACTTAGCTCTTAGGACGACCTCAGATTTACTATTCTATACTACCCACGATCGAGTTCTCTGTCCGTTAGTGCGTGGTTAGGTAGATCAAGTTTTATAAATTTAAAACTTGGTAAATATATATTTCAAAAGAAAATACGCATCAATATTCTTGTAAAGGACAAGTAGCATTCTAATTCTCCTCCCCCACTTGAGATATACAACACACACGTTGTATAAATATAAAACAAAATACAAGAAATATAAAGAATTGGAATGAAAAATCCCCTGAGATTTGCTCGGTATGATCCTCCATGATGATTATAAGAGCAACATTGTGTGTTGTAAAAAGCGTCTAAATACCAGCATGACTACAACTCACATAAGATTCCAGATAATATGACCACCAATTTCATGAATTACGTTCAGTATGTTCCTGTCTTAATAATACAAAAAATCATAGCAATTGTATATCCAAATAACGTTGGTTAGAAAATAAAATAAAAACGAAAATTATACACGATAATCGATACGCCGTATCTATGTTATTGGATACACCATATTGAAGCCTGTAAGAAAAATGATCCTGATATGGGTCAGGTGTCAAATACGTTGTATTCGTAATTATGAATACGCTGTATTGACAAGTCTGACATCAATGTTTTAAAGGTACTGGAAAATAAAAATATAACATCTAGTTTATTCAATACGCCATATTGACATCCTGGGAAGACAGACTCGAAAAAATATAAAATTACATTCCGGGTTGTCTCTCGGCAAGAACTTTTGTTTATAGAAAAGTCTTTAAGTTTGACTTTCTTCAGCTCTACGTTGTCTCTGACACGAACTCGACAACTTCTTCATCTTCATTATCAATGTAACCTTCTTAATATTATTTTAAGCGTTGTCCATTGACGTTGAAACTAACACCCGTTCTTATTGGTAATTTCTATAGCCCCATATGGATATACCGTCTTAACTGTATCTGGGGTCGTATCATTTTGATTTAAGCTTACCTGGGTACATTTTCAATCGAGAGTTATCTAATATTAATTTGTCTCCTACCTTAAAATCTTTGTCACCACAAAGTCTAGAATCATGCCACTTCTTAGTTCGTTCTTTGTAAATCCTAGTATTTTAATAAGCCCTATCTTTAAATTCTTCTAACTCATTAAGTTGCATAAAATGATTTTTGCTAGCGATTGTTAAGTCCATATTACATTGCTTTAATGCCTAATACGCTTTATGCTCAACTTCTACCGGTAAATGACATACTTTTCCATAAACTAATCTGAAAGGTGTACATCCTGTTGGAGTCTTTTAAGCCTTCCTAAAGGCTCATAATGCATCATTAAGTTTTTCTAACCAATCCTTAGGATTATACCACACTGATCTTTTAGAATACGTTTAATAGCCCTGTTGGTCACTTAAGTTTGTCCATTAGATTAAGGGTGATATACAGTGGATAATCTGTGAGTCACGCCATATTTTTCCAAAGCCTTTTCAAGCTGAGAATTACAAAAATATGTGCCCCTATCACTAATCAACGACTTAGGAACCCCAAATCTAGCAAATAGTTCCCTTAGAAATTTAACCACCACTCGAGCATCATTCGTTGGTAATGCTTGAGCTTCAACCTACGTAGACACATAATCAACAACTACTAATATATAATTATTACCTTTTGAATTAGGAAATGGTCCTATAGAATCTAATCCCCAAACATCAAAGATTTCATATACCTTAATATTATTTTGGGGCATTTTGCTTCTTGATGATATATTTCCTGATCTTTGGCATGCATCGCATTTCATCACGTATTCTTTAGCATCTTTTAAAAATACTAGATCAATAAAATCCAGACTCATTGACCTTTCTTGCTGTAACAAAAGCACAATGGTGTCCCCTAGTTGGTCCCGAATGACAATGCGCTAAAATTTCAAAGATTTCACTCCCGGCCACACATCTTCTTATTATATTTTCGGTACACAATTTAAATGCATAAGGTTCATCCTAGAAATAACTCTTGACTTGAGAAATAAACCTCTTTCTTTTTTCGAATGTCCATTTTGACGGGACAACCTTCCTGACAATATAGTTGACAAATCCGTATACCATTTAGTTTGTAACATCATCAAATGCTCGTCAGGGAATTCATCAGTTATTTCCCTTTCAGTTAACATGTCCAAGTGAGGATTTTCTAACCTATACAAATGATTTGCGGCTAAATTTTCGGCCCCTTTCTTGTCTTTAATTTCAATATTAAATCCTTGTAGTAGCATAACCCATCGTATAAGCCTAGGTTTTGCATCCTATTTATTGAACAAGTACATTAAAGCAGAATGATTAGTGTAGACCATAGTTTTTGATAAAATAAGATAAGAACGAAATTTATCAAAAGAGAAAAAAACTGCAAGAAGTTCTTTTTTAGTAGTGGTGTAATGCTCTTGAATATTATCTAATGTTTTTCTAGCATAATAGATTGGTTTGAATTTTTCATCTATTCATTGTCCTAATACAACCCCAACAACAAAGTCACTAGCATTGCACATTAATTCAAAAGGCATATTTCAATCAAGAGATATTATAATAGGCGCAATGATTAATTTTTCTTTTAAAATATTAAATGCCTTTTTTGCAATCATTAGAAAAAACAAAGTTTGTGTCTTTTAATAAAACTTGAGTCATGGGTCTCGAGATCACAGAAAAGTATTTAATAAATCTACGATATAAACCCGCATGTCCTAAGAAACTTCTAACACCCTTTATGTTCGTTGGATAAGGTAATTTAGCTATTACATCAATTTTAGCTTTATCAACTTCAATCTCTGACCCAGAAATTTTGTGTCCTAACATAATTCCTTATTTTACCATAAAATGACATTTTTCCCAATTAAGCCCAAGGTTAGTTTCTTCACATCGAGCAAGCACTTTATCTAAATTGGTAAGACAAGTATTAAAAGAGTTACCGAATACAGAGAAATCATCCATGAATACTTCAATAAAATCTTCCACCATGTCATGGAAGATTCCCGTCATGCATCGTTGAAAGGTTGCAGGTGCGTTGCACAAACCAAACAACATCCTTCTATAAGAGAATGTTCCATAAGGGCAAGTGAACGTTGTCTTTTCTTGATCTTCAGGTGCAATTGGAAACTAAAAAAAAAATCCTAAAAAGCCATCAAGAAAACAGTAATATTCATTTCCAGATAAACGTTTTAACATTTGGTCAATAAATGGAAGATGGAAGTGATCCTTTCGGATGGCATCATTTAGTTTAAGATAATCAATGCAAACTCGTCATCC
Source organism: Tanacetum coccineum (assembly GCA_026074375.1). Classification (NCBI taxonomy): domain Eukaryota; kingdom Viridiplantae; phylum Streptophyta; class Magnoliopsida; order Asterales; family Asteraceae; genus Tanacetum; species Tanacetum coccineum. Next base: position 7,800 of record BQNB010095728.1, read on the forward strand.
TGTAACTGTGCGTGAAGGGATTAGTTCATTATTATCGGTTAAAACTATAGTCATTCCCCCTTTCTTTGGGACAACATGAATGGGACAGACCTATGAGCTGTCCGAGATGGGATATATTAATCCTAAATCAAGCACTTAACAATTTCATTTTTTACCACATCTTGAACTTTAGGATTCAAACGTCTTTAGGGTTGAATAACTGGTTTAAAATTGTCTTCCATTAGGATTTTATGCGTGTAGAATAATGGACTTATTCCTTTAATATCAGATATCTTCCAAGCTATTGCTCCTCTATGTTTTTCCAATACCTGTAAGAATAATCTTTTCTCCTTTTTGGATAATTTAGACAAGATAATTACAGGAAAACTTTCATTAGTATGTAAATATGCATATTCTAAATGAGACGGCAAATCTTTCAGTTCTGGTCTCTTTTCATCAATCTCAATAGCACTAGCCGAATAAAGATGTTCATTACTAATATTTTTAGCACCCTCATTTTTTTGACCAACTGAATACTCTGTAGTGAAATTATCAATACGCCATATTGACTTATTTACTATCGTATCATCAATAAAACCATTTACTATAGAATTACAATTTTCTTGATCCCTCTGAGTAATCATTTTTTCCAGATTATTAACTAAAAATGAATCTAATTGTTCATTTTCCAATAGCGTCTGGGCTTCCTTATTAATAGTTTCATCAAGATCATCAATAGTATAGCATTAATCATCTTTGGTAGAAGGGTTTTTCATTGATTGTTCCATATCAAAAGTGACTTTATTGTCACCTACTTTAAGTGTTATTTTCTTATTAAATACATCAATCATAGCACGAGCGGTAGCCAAAAAAGGTCTTCCTAATATTATCAGAATTCTAGACTCTTCTGGCATATCTAAAATAACAAAATCAATAGGTAAGACAAATTTATCGACCTTTATAAGGACATTTTATACTATTCCTCTAGGATATTGAATTGACATATCGACTAGTTCCAAACTCATCATAGTTGGTTTTGGTTCTCCTAAACCTAATTTTTCATACATCGTATAGGGCATTAAAATTATACTAGCTCTTAGATCTGCTAATGCATTATCAATATTTATATTACTAATTTGACAAGGAATAGTAAAACTCATTGGATCCTTTTCTTTCGATGGCAGTTTGTTTAGTAGAACAGTCGAGCATCTTTCATTCATCATTACCGTACAAGCCTGTTTAAGTCTGGATTTATTTGTTAATAAATTCTTTAGATACTTGGCATATTTTGGCATCTGTACTAAGGCTTTGATAAATGGGATATTGATATGGAGTTGTCTTAGATTGTTGGGACTTAAAAGAATTCAAGGATTCTTATAACTACTCAGGTACATAATGGAAATTACACTAAGTAGTTAGTACTGGTAGTATAAGGTTACCACTGCTAGTTACTACTATTAGTACAAAAGTTACTACTGCTAGTGTAACTTAGTTCTGTTAGTATAACTTAGTGCTGCTAGAGTAAAGTTACAACTATTAGCATAAAGTTAGTACTGCTAGTACTTACTACTGCTTATGCTCAGTTTGTGCTGCTGGTTAAAAAGATACAACTGCTGCTGAATTACAACTGCTAGAAGACTTACTGCTGTCAAGAGGATAAAGATGGATTAAAGAGATAAATATTGATTAAAGATAAGTATTAAGTTATTTTTGTAAAAGATATGTATAACTTATGTGACTAAGAGATTACGTTTATTTATAGAAAAGATCATGATAAGTTGGGAATGTATTGTAAGCCTTGTAGGACTCCTTGGTGTATAAAAGGGGATCCTAGGGTATAGAAACATATAAGTTTTCCATCTTAGTTTTCCACAGAGTTCATAGCTTCAAGGTTGTAAACCCTATCACTAAGTTAAAGTGATCGTATTAATATATATTGAAGCTTATTGTGTTGATTATATCTTTGTGTCAAAACATACTTTACTGTTTCATTGAGAATACTTCTTAGTGATATAAACTAGATTCCGCATAGTTTATATCATTCAATCAAAGTTTCATTCTTAGTATTTTTGGATTTATCCAAGGGTACTAAACCTTACAAGCTAAGGAGTTAGAGATCTATTCTTTGGGATCAACAAGTGGTATCAGAGGTTGTTGTGAATCTTTGAATAAGAAGAATCAACCAATTCATCCAAGATCTATTTTTTCAGTGATAAGATGGAGGTAGGAACTACCACTAACAATCTGACTGCAAGACTACCTATCCTCAACCTAGGAGACTATGATATATGGCTAATGAGGATAGAACAATATTTTCTTATGACTGATTACTGCCTATGGGAAGTAATCAAGAATGGGAATAAAGTGCTGAGAAGAACTGTTGGAACAGTTGAACAGGTGTATGAACTCACCACTGCTGAAGAAAAACAAGATATAAGAAATGAAATGAAAGCAAGAGCAACCCTGTTGATGGCACTTCCAAACAAAGACCAACTGAAGTTCCACTCATTTCAAGATACAAAGTTGCTAATGGAGGCTATAAAGAAAAGGTATGGAGGGAATAAGGAGTCCAAGAAGGTTCAGAGGACACTTCTCAAATAACAATATGAGAACTTTGCTGCATTAAGTTCATAATCAATGGATCAAACCTTTGATAGGTTACAAAAACTTATCAGTCAGTTAGAGATCCAAGGAGAAGTGATTAACCAGGAAGATATGAATCTAAAGCTCTTTAGAAGTCTTCCATCTTAATGGAAGACTCATGCTTTAATCTGGAGGAACAAGGTGGAAATTGAAACCATCAGCTTGGATGACTTGAATAATAACTTGAAAAAATATAAACCTGAAATTTCAGGTTCATCAAGCACAAGTCAAAATTCACAGAATGTGGCCTTTGTCTCTAACAACACTAATAACACCAACAGCACTAACAAAGCAGATGATACTGCTCATGGAGTTAGTACTACTCATACTCATGGTAATGGTGTTAACTCTATATCTCTAGATAATCTTTGTGATGTTGTGATCTGTGCTTTCCTTACAAGTCAACCCAACTCTTCTCAACTTTCTCAAGAAGATCTGGAACAACTTCATCCTGATGATCTAGAAGAAATGGATCTTTAATGGGAGATGGACATGCTGACAATCAGAGCAAGAAGGTTTATCAAGAGAATAGGGAAGAAGCTTGACATAAATGGTCAAAGAGTTAGTTTTGATAAGTCAAAAGTGGAATGCTTCAACTGTCATAAACATGGACACTTTGTAAGAGAATGTAGGTTTCCAAGAAATCAAGAGAACAAAGGAAGAGAGAATACTATAAGAACTATTGTAGTGGAGACTCCTACTCAGAATGCCTTGATAGCTCAAGATGGAATTGGAGGATATGATTGGAGCTACCAAGCTGAAGAAGAGCAACCTACAAACCATGCATTGATGGCATTTACATCTTCAGGAAGTTCTTCTAGTTCAGATTCTGAGGTAGATTCTTGTTCTAAAACATGTGTAAAAGCTTATGCTACTCTTAAAGAACAATATGATAATTTGTCTTCTGATTACAAAAAGTCTCAATTTAATTTAGTATCTTATAAAGCAGGTTTAGAATCAGTAGAAGCTAGACTAGCTCACTATAAGAAAAATGAGGCTGTGTTTGAAGAGAGCATAAATGTTTTAAAACTTGAAGTTAGACTAAGAGATAATGCCTTAAATGAATACAAAATGAATTTGGAAAAAGCAGAAAAAGAAAGAGATCAGTTAAAACAAACATTAGAGAAGTTTCAAAATTCATCCAAGTCTTTAAATAACATACTGGAAAGTCAAGTAATTGACAAGTTTAAAATAGGACTAGGATATGATGCAGCTACTGCAGCTTCTCCTGGAGTAGAAAGTTTTGTGAATTTAACTGATAAGTCTGGATCAGATAAGAGATATCAGTATGTTCCCCCATATCTAACAAGAAATTTCATACCTCACAAACCTGATCTAACATTTATGGATGAAATAGTTGAAAGTGAAAATTTGGATGTAACTACTGTTGTTACACCTAGTAATGATAAGACAGTTGAAAATAAGGGTGTTTCCAACACAGTTGAATCTAATGTTGTTAGGATGAACAACACTAGTGCTCCAATCATTGAGGATTGGAACTCTGATGATGAAAGTGAGATAGATTATACTCTTAGACCTAGCACCGAAAAGATAAAATCTGTTAAGACTGTTAGGGAAACAGATGCAACTAAACAAAACAAACAATATCCTAGAGGGAACCAAAGAAATTGGAACAATCTTATGTCCCAAAGACTAGGAAGTGATTTTAAAATGACTAATAAAGCTTGTTATGTTTGTGGTAGTTTTGAGCATCTACATTATGTGTGTGATAAAAAGGTTGAAAGGACAGTGTGGAAGAACTCAAGAAGGGTGAATCACAAAATCTTTACTAATAAAATGACTCACCCTCACCCCAAAAGACGTTTTGTTCCACAAGCAGTTTTAACTAAGTCAGAGAAAATTAGTACTGCTGGTGCAGCAGTTAATACTATCAGACCAGTTAATACTGCTAAAACAAAAGCAGTTAATACTGTCAGATCAGTTAATACTGCTGCCTCAAAACAAATTGTAAACCATCCTAGAACTAAAACAAATGCTTTCAAAAGAGGATATTCATAAAGTTCAAGGCCTTTTAAAAGACATTTTTCAAACAAGAATAGTATTATCAACATAAATGTTAATACTGCCAGGGTAAAACATACTACTGCTAGGGATAGAGCAGTAGTAAGTGAAAATAAGGGAAAAGGGGCTAATGCTATTAAGGCCTCAGCATGATGGGTTTGGAAAGCCAAAAATAGCAATGCATCAACTACATTCAAGAAATATTCTTACATTGATGCACAAGGCAGATCCAAGTCAATAATGGCTTGGATCCCCAAAAGAGTCTAATTCTCTTATTTTATGTGCAGGGCAACCCACAACAGAAGGAGTACAAAGAAAAAGGAGTTATTGACAGTGGTTGTTCCAGGCACATGACAGGAAACAAGTGCTATCTTGATGAATATGAAGATTATGATGGTGGATTTGTTTCCTTTGGTGATGGTAAAGGAAGAATTTCTGGTAAAGGTAAAATCAAAACAGGATCACTGGACTTTGATGATGTGTACTTTTGTAAGGAGCTTAAGTATAACCTGTTCAGTGTGTCACAAATCTGTGACAAAAAGAACAATGTTCTTTTTACTGACACTGAGTGTCTTGTCTTATCTTCTAACTTTAAGCTACTTGATGAAAGTCAAGTATTGCTGAGAGTTCCAAGAAAGGACAACATTTACAGTGTTGACCTAAAGAGTGTTGTTCCCACTGGAGGTTTAACTTGTCTCATTGCTAAGGCCATAATTGATGAATCCAATACATGGCACAAGAGGCTTGGGCACATTAATTTTAAAACAATGAATAAACTTGTGAAGGGAAACCTTATAAAATGTTTACCTTCAAAGATTTTTTAAAACGATCATTCTTGTGTTGCTTGTCAGAAAGGAAAGCAACACAAAGCCTCCTATAAGACCAAGCTTATGAACTCAATCAGTAAACCCTTACATATGCTTCATATGGACTTATTTGGTCCTACAAATGTTAAGAGTTTAATGAAAAAACCTTATTGCCTAGTAGTCACTGATGACTTTAGTAGATTTTATTGGGTATTCTTTTTGGCCACTAAGGATCAGACTAGTGGGATTCTAAAGACCTTCATAACAGAAATAGAAAATCAACTAGATCATAAAGTAAAAGTTATCAGGAGTGACAATAGAACTAAGTTTAAGAATAGTATAATAAACCAGTTTTGTGAAATGAAGGGGATTAAGAGGGAATTCAGTATGGCTAGGACTCCTCAGCAGAATGGTGTAGCTCAGAGGAAGAATAGAACACTGATAGAGGCTGCAAGAACTATGATAGTAGACACTAAGTTGCCAACCACCTTTTGGGCTGAAGCAGTTAATACTGCTTGCTATGTGCTAAATAGGGTCTTAGTCATTAAGCCTCATAACAAGACACCTTATGAACTTATTAGTGGAAGACCTCCACTGGTAGATTTCATGAAACCTTTTGGGTGTCCTGTTGCCATCTTAAATACCAGGGATCATCTAGGCAAGTTTGATGGTAAAGCTGATGAGGGATATTTTGTTCGGTATTCTGTGGTTAGTAATTCTATAAGAGTATTTAACAAGAGGACCAGGGTAGTTGAAGAGACCTTAAACATTAGATTTCTTGAAAATACACCTAATGTGAATAGAAATGGACCAGACTGGATTTTTGATGTTGATTCTTTATCAATATCTATGAACTATGTGCCAGTTGCTACAGGGAACAAAACTAATGGTATTGCAGGAACCAAAGATAACATTGTTGCAGGTTAAACTCAAAAGGAAAAAGAACCTGAACAAGAGTACATCCTAATACCTTTATGCACAACTGATCCTTTAATTTCTCAAGGTTCTAAAGATTATGAAGGGGATGCTGGAATGAATCCTTCAGAAGTAGATGAAAATGAAGCTTCAGATAAAAGTTGGAAGCATGATCAAGAAGCAAGAAGTGAGTCAGAAAGGTTAAATCAAAGAGAAATGCAAACTGAACACACTAACAGTTCTAATGGTATTAATACTGTTAGTACACCTATTAGTACTGCTGGACCATCATTTGATACTGGAGTTTTGGATGGTGATGAGATGTTTGTGGATGCTACAACTGGTGAGAAAGATGAGCAGAGTACAAAGATTGATGATAGTACTGCTGGTGAAGCAGTTACTACTGTTGGTGTTGAAGATAGTGTTGCTTTTACAATTCAAGTTTCTACTACTGATATAGGAGATGAAGGAGTTACCGCTGCTAAGATTGATGAATTAACTTTGGCTCAAACACTTATTGAAATCAAAGCAGCTAAACCTAAAGTTGTTATTACTGCTGCTACAACAAAGGCTAGCGGGGTTGTAGTTCAGGAGCCAAGTGAATTTAGAACTTCACCAGAAGCACAACCTTCAAAGAGTAAAGACAAAGGCAAAGCAATCATGATTGAGCTTGAAGTCCCTTTAAAAAGGAAAGATCAAGTTGCTCTTGAAGAAGATTTGGCAAGAAATATTCAAGCTCAGTTGGATGCTAAAATCATAGAAGAAGAAAGGCTTAAAAGGCAAAAGCAAGAAGAAGCCAACATAGCATTGATTGAATCATGAAAAAATACACAAGCTATGATGGAGACTGATAGATTACTGGCTGAGAGACTCCAAACAAGAGAAAGAGAGGAGTTGATAGATGAAGAAAAAGGAAAATTATTTATGGAACTTATGGAGAAAAGAAGAAAACATTTTGCTGCACTAAGAGCACAAGAAAAGAGAAATAGACCTCCTACCAAGGTACAAAAGAGAAGTCAAATGTCTACCTATCTTAAGCACATGAGTGGATACAAACACAAACAGCTAATGTGAAAGAGCTATGATGAAATTTAAAATCTATTTGACAAAGAGATGAAGAGGGTAAATACCTTTGTGGCTATGAGTACAGAGGCACAAGAAAGCAATGAAAAGAAGGTAGAAGGTAGTGAGGAGAAAGCTAAAAGCAGCAGAAAGAAGAGTCTTGGTAAGAAAAGAGCAGTAAGATAGCAACAACTAGAATCTCCAAAGAGACAAAAACTGGGGGATAATAAACAAACTGATGAGCATGAAGAAGTTAAAGCAGATGATACAGCTGAATTGAAAAAGCATTTGGTGATTAAAAAGGATGATGATATAGCAATTGATGTTATACCACTTGCTACCAAACCACTAGTGATTGTTGATTACAAGCTTCTTAAAGAAGGAATAATGGTACATTATCAGTTGATAAGAGCATATAGAAGTTCCAAGAGACATTCTTCAATGATTAGACTGCTTCAGGGTATTGACAAAGAGGATTTGCAGACTCTTTGGAAGTTAGTCAAAACAAAGCATGGTGATTTAAGACCTGAATATGAACATGAAAGAGTGTTGTGGGGTGATTTGAAAGTCATGTTTGAACCAGACATAAGGAGTGATGTATGAAGAAATCTACAAGGATACAAGGTGATCATTTGGAATTTAATTGATTCACGTGGAGTACACTTTGTAAGGTTTGCAAATGTTCACATCTTTATGTTAGTTGAAAAGAGATACCGCCTCACACCAATTACAATCACAAATATGCTTAACAAGAAACTTCAAGATGATCATTAGAATGAGATGTGCTATAAACTGCTCAAGCTTATGGTAAAACAGCTAAGTGGTCAATAAAAGGTTTAAATGTATCCTCCTGAGTATGATGAAGACTTTTAATGAGGAAACTTGAAGATTCAGAAGATGAACATCAAGTTTAGGGGAGGATTGTTAGGACTTAAAAGACTTCAAGGATTCTTACTACTACTCAGGTACATAATGGAAATTATGCTAAGTAGTTAGTACTAGTAGTATAAAGTTACCACTGCTAGTTACTACTGTTAGTATAATTTAGTACTGTTAGTATTGAGTTTCTACTATCAGTAGAAGTTAAGACTGCTCAGAGTTGAAGACTGAAAGTATGCTAAGTGGTTAATACTGTTAGTACAAAAGTTACTACTGCTAGTGTAACTTAGTTCTGTTAGTATAACTTAGTGCTGCTAGAGTAAAGTCACAACTATTAGCGTAAAGTTAGTACTGCTAGTACTTACTACTGCTTATGCTCAATTTGTGCTACTGGTTAAAAAGATACAACTGCTGCTGAATTACAACTGCTAGAAGACTTGCTGCTGTCAAGAGGATAAAGATGGATTAAAGAGATAAATATTGATTAAAGATAAGTATTCAGTTATTTTTGTAAAAGATATGTATAACTTATGTGATTAAAAGATTACGTTTATTTAAAGAAAAAGATCATGATAAGTTAGGAATGTATTGTAAGCCTTGTAGGACTACTTGGTGTATAAAAGGGGATCCTAGGGTATAGAAAGATATAAGTTTTCCATCTTAGTTTTCTGTAGAGTTCGTAGCTTCAAGGTTGTAAACCCTATCACTAAGTCAGAGTGATCGTATTAATATATATTGAAGCTTATTGTGTTGATTATATCTTTGTGTCAAAACATACTTTACTGTTTTATTGAGAATACTTCTTAGTGATATAAACTAGATTCTGCATAGTTTATATCATTCAATCAAAGTTTCATTCTTAGTATTTTTAGATTTATCCAAGGGTACTAAACCTTACAAGCTAAGGAGTTAAAGATCTATTCATTGGGATCAACATAGATTCTCTAAATACTTTTCTTATTGTGCTTCCTCTTTCTGTAACATTTCTTATTTTCATGTCATTGTACGACTCTATTAATGATCACAAATTATTTTAGTCCGATACGCGTCTACTTTTAATTTGACTTTTAAGCCAAACCGCGTAGACTAGAAATAACCATTTAACATAAACGGTCACCAAATAAATTAAGGTTTACGTCAAGCAAGTGTCTAACAATTAATAGGACGATAATTATTGGCTTTGCTTATTTTATTTTTATTGGTCACATAAATGGCTTACGTTTCGCAATAAAATACACTTAGACACACCACGAAAATACCTAGACTTACCTAGACTCAAACCAATACCCACTTTTGGTCCCTAAATACAAAATTTATTCAATTTTGCATCAAAAAATTGTAAGGGTTGAATATATATTAGCTAGCATGCACAAGACAAATATCTAAAGGGTCATTTGTTTTCTCTTCTACATGACACGACACAAGGACCATTTCATGACACTAAATCTTAACAAGAATCATGTACAACAAGGAACTAATTAATGAGGTGTCCTATTGTCCCTAATTAGCTAAACGTCCAATGGATAAAAACATCATTTGAGCCCCTTTGGCCTTGGAAAACCGCGGCTAAGACCCCCAAAACACAAGCCATGAGATTTTCAAATCCTAAGGCAATCTTGTACATCATCTAGCTTATTAAAACTTGTACTAAGGAGGTATTTAACAAACCATGGGTGAGTGACTAAGCTTAAACCGAAACCACTAATAAGGGTGCAGTTTAGTTAGACAAGGGGTTAAGAGAACCAAGCTAATCTTAGACCTATAAAACCCTATTTTCATTTTGGCTAAACACTTCTTACCATTCACTAGAAATTCTCTCAACCAAAGAAACACCCTTACTTTCACTCCTTGTTTCGGTATACATTAAACCGAACCCAACATCACCCAACCATGACACCACATTACACGTGATAATAATTCTAAGACTTTGGATTAAGCTAGGAAGGGTTATTCAAATCGTGTGTACACGGTTTAAGGGTTTTTATGACTTGGGCTTAATACTCGATGCTACTCCTCAAGAATTAGGACTCTTGTAAGTGTCATTAAGCCTTGTTCATGTTTTTCTTTTCGTTATATATATCGTAGGACACAACTACTTCGAGCTATCGAACCAAAACATAGGTCGTGCCTAGCATGGCACAACCCATGTACGCGTCTTGTATAAATTATTCACGCATGGACTTGCGAGGTGAATTAAAGGCCTTAAGGCACGTAACTAAAGTATCATGTATACGTTTAAACGTTGGAACATGACATGCATACGTAAAACGTAGGTCAAGGACTTGGTAACATGCGTTAAAAACATTTAGAAGTTGAGCATGCAACATGTCGCGTATAAAACCTACTTAACAACTCGTGTTGCTCAATGAAGGGGTATGTACACTATTATGACTACGACCTAGGTTGGTTAAAACACGTGGGAAAAGGGTTATGGAAATCCTAACCATGCCTCGTGAAATAGACAAGCTTAAACAAGCTTTGGCAAGCATGTTTAGCCGCGTCTTGGACTCATGACCCATGAACTACGAATGTGAACGTAATACACTACAAGTGAGGCATTGCTAGGCACGTAACATGTTAAACAAAATGGTGAGAACTTTAGAAAACAACTAGAAACCCTAATGGACTCTCTCGGGTCGTATAAGGCATATTAGCCCACCAACAAGGACCAACTCAAGCCCAAACGACCACTAATAAGCTCGAATAGCTTATTAGAGGGCTTATGCAAAGTAAGGGGCTTATTGAAATGCTAATGGGCCGAGTATAATGCTTAAAAACCAATACGGTTCCTAATGGGCCTAGCGGCCCATTACCGAGAGCTTATTTATTTGTATAATAAGCTATAAGCTGAGGTTAGCTGAATAAGGCTCATAAGAGCTTATCGAAACTAGAAGGATAAGTTAAACTCGTATAAATCCCTAACAATGCCTTTGGACCTTTTTGGGTTAAGCTAATTGGGCTAACGAGCCCAATAAGCACTAATAAGCTTAATTGAGCTTATTGAGAAGCCCAACAGGTTCAATCAGCTTAAGCTAGCTTAAAAGAGGCTTACGTACACTCATGAACTTAATCGGGCCACAAAAAGGCTTAAAAGGCCTTATCGGGCCTAAAAAGCCCAATAAGCCAAAAATAAGCTCATTCGGGCTTATTTTTAAGTTGGGGCAACTCACATGGCTTATTGAAAACTAGAAAAGCCCTTCGTCACTTTTTAAACCTCAATTGGACCAAAAATGCGACTTTTATAAATTGGGGGACTAAAAATGTAATTATGAGAACTAGAGGGTTAAAATCTGCCAAAGATCGAATTACTGAGTAAAGGGGACTATTTTTGCCAATTCTAAAACTTAAAAGGGTTGTTTGAATATGAAAGGACCAAAGGTGTGACTTTTCTAAAAGTTAAAGGACTTAAAATGTAAACATGGAAACCTATGGGTTAAGAGTGTAAATATTATGAAATTCGTAAATATAGGGACAATTTTTGACACATAGGAGAACTTAAGGGTATGTTGTGAATGTGGGTGATTTAATTTAACACTTGAGATGTCGGACTAGACAGGGTATAATATAGCTTCGCGTACAACTAAAACGCGGGAATAATAAATACGCGTATTTATTATTAATACATTTCCACCGGATATATGTTTGAAAACACATAGTCGTACATATTCCCAAGAGCAAACGAGGAAAATAAATGCAACAACCATGTGCACCACACAAGTGATAATAGTATATATAATAGGATAAATAAACTAGCATTGTCATGTAGTTTATTTATATGTTGGAAGTCTAAATATTGTAGACTAAGACTTGACCGTATTAATTAGGTATCTGACGGTGTGATTCATTTCCTACTTGGATATATATTTATCATTTAGAGGACTACCTTCTAAGGTGAGTTCATAGCCCCATGTTTTACAGTTATTTAAATGATTTACATCCTTAGGGTGAGAACATGCTTTGTTTTTACAAATTGGACGCAAGTGTATATTTTATACAATGATTTCGTGTTTGCCTAAGTGACGATAACCCACTGAGCCCTTTTATCATGAACTGTCAATTACTGGATTGTAAGCGCGAATGTTATGAGTAGATCTATTTGGGATTGACATCCCCGTTTGGGTGCCTAGCTATCACCAGGAACGAACATTATAACATGTCGGATTTGGGATGTTTCGGGTTAGAACATCATTCATGGGCATTATTGGCAATTTATTGCATTCATACATGTCGAGCTTTAGTGTCATGAGCTTAGGAAAACGTAATCACTTTTCTGATGTTTGCATCTGTTGCTTAATCATGCACTTGGAAATCTTGCGGTCCTACAGTTTTCCATACATAAACCTATGAATTCACCAACTTTATGTTGACGTTTTAAGCATTTTTTCTCAGGTCAATAAGGCACGGGGTGCTCAGATACATAGGGGGCCACTTTTTGGAAAGAGTCAATACTAAAGATTTGGGCGTATTAAATTTTAGGAACATTTGTTATAAACCAAAATCTTTACTTATATTGTCGAACAATTTGAAGCCCAGAGCTTATGCAATGAACAAGTATTTTTTTAATCCAATGTATCTTTTTTTTTAAACGACACGTTAGTGGTCGTTCTCATATCTTGTGTTATTGATCTATGAAGTAACGCCCTCGGATATTCAACATTCCGCTGCATACTCAGATTTGATGGTGTTACAATGCTCACACTTAATGTTACTAATCAAAGACATCATGACAAATGAAAGACCTACAACACAGCTTCTGCAACTCTGATGAGTATTATCATGATCCAGAAAAGTATGAGCATGCGGGTCCGAAGGTCACAACATCACAAAAAGGCAATACTCCACAACAAGGAGAATTAAGATATTTACTATAGATGATGATCTCAAAGAAAGCTCAAAGATCACACAAGTCTAAGGAACAAAGCTCAAAGATTACTACTTGAAGTACAGAGACTAATCTTGAAGAATCAAGAGACTACGATCAAGAGTCAAAGATCAATTCAAAGATTTCTAGGATTCAATTTGTATTTTCTAGGGTGACCTCCCTTAGGGGGAGATTGTTAGGATTATGCAAATCCATGTAAAAGACTCGGTCACCCCGTGTAATGTCTAGCATAGGTTAGCTCGTAGCCTTAATATTAATCGTTTAATTATCGTATGACTTATGGTGTTGGGGCGGGTCTTTACCCATATGTTAGCCCACTCCATATCCCACTTAGGGGCACAAAACTCATGTATTTATACCCCTTTCCAGCCATGGGATGGGGTTGGTTGATCATTTCATAATACACATACATAAGGTGTAGTTTCTCTTACTAGAACTCACTTTCTCTCTCTACAAAGTAGGCCAACCCCTATATCATTAATTGTGTTATGATATCCAATATCCTACAACTTGAAATAAGGACTAATGATGTAATTAATTAAAACTAGAAGGGCTAAATTATTAAAAATAATATAAGTAAAAAAATCTTGAAAACAAATAACTAAATATGAAAATGTTTTGAAAAGTAGAGGTTGAGATTAAAAGAGTTGTAAGAACAAAGGGCTAAAAGTTAAACTTTTAAAAACTAAATGTTAAAAGTGAAAACATTTATGAAGTTGAGGGGCTAAAAGTGCAAATTTTGAAATATAATTAATAAGAAACACGTTTCCCTCCTGTTTCACTTGTCATCTTTGTTTTGAATTGTTAAGAAATGTACCGTTTATAGATTAGTGTGGAGTCTGATATAACTCCTTAGATCGTTTAAGACTTGAGAATGATTAGTTCTCATCTAGGATAATGATAACACAAATTGAATATGTGCACAGTGGAATTAATAAGGAACGAATCAATGTTATCACAAGGTTTTCTTTTATTAATCACAGCCCTAATTCTATGTGATCAAATCATAGAACGGTTACTCTTAACTAGTAACAGGGATTTACAATCCTTGAGGCTAAACACTATAGACTAACTATCTAGCTAACTATCTAACTAACTAACACACATGTTTTTCTGTGTTAGACTCTCATAGAAAGCACACGTTTCTGGATGCTCTATACCAGACGCCTAATACCCTTTATATATAGGGTTTACAAGAAAACCTAGAGTACTAAGGAAGCTATCTTTGATATCTTTAACTTTTCAATTCATATCTTCATGGAAATCTTCCAGCTTTTAATTCTTCCATATGTAGAATACCAAAGTGTCATATTAAGCCCTTGTTGTTTCATTCGTCTTCATTTAAGCATATGTAGTTTTGTAATCATCAAATCAATAAACTTAACAATTAGATCTCACGGGATGGTACGGTTGTCGTCGATAACATGTGAAGATACCAGGTTGATAAAAAAAGATCACGATCACAATGGTATAGGTTATAAGTCCCGTAACTAACCGACACTCGAAACCAAAAAACCCGAAAATACTTAAAACATGTATAGTTTGTTCTTGTGGACTTGCTAATTCGGTTCAAGAAGAAAATTGCGAGTTCGGTTCCTTCTAAAGGGTTTGGAGTTCGGTTCCTTCTAAAGGGTTACGAGTTTGGTTAAGCTTGACTTACGTATCCGGTTGAATATTTGCTAGTTCGGTTAAAGAAAAAAGTTGCTAGTTCGGTTAATGAAGGAGCTGCGAGTTCGGTGTATGAAGGAGCTGCAAGTTCGGTGCCTTCGTATCCGGTTGTACTATTGTCCTTGTTGTCTTCTTGTCTTTAACCAAAACAACAAATCCTTATCGTCCTTGTTTTCTAAAATCATAGATCTATGTCTCCCTCATGTTTCAAAGCATGGACCATAAAGGGGTGACAGTGTGGAAAGTGTTGCTACTACTGCTACAAGCTTAGAAGCTGTGTAGGACAGTAGTAACATTGCTAAGACCCAATTCACGGCAACACCTACTGAGCCAATTTCTCAGGAAACTGGTTCCCAAGCGCCAAGAGAACATGGGGGTGCCTCTGTTCAAACTAGGTTTGAGAGGGCATCTAAATTGTCCTATGATTCGCCACTCAGAGGAGGTAATACACCTCAAAGTGATGAGGACAGTATGACACTCTAGGAATTAAAGGATTTATGTACAAAATTATCAGACAGGGTTCTAGCTTTGGAAACAGACTTAAGGCAGACAAAGAAGGTCTATGGTACTGCTATACCAAGCTTATCATGAAAGTGAAGAAATTGGAGAAAACTGTTAAAACTAGCCAAGCTAGACGAAGAGCAAAGATTATGGTCTCAGATGATGACATGGCTTCAGAGGATTCTTCCAAACAGGGGAGGATGATAGAAGAAATAGATCAAGATGCTGGTGTTACTTTGGTTACTCCTACAAAAGTTAGTAGTCAAGAAGATCAACATGAAGATCAGTTAGGAGTTCTGAGTGCAGCTAAAGTACTTGCAGATGCAACTAGAGTTCACACTTATAGTAGAAGAAGAAGAGCAGTTAGTACTGGCAGTGGTGGAGTTAGTACTGCTAGTACGAAAGTTAGTACTGCTGGTATGATTCAACAAGTCAACATCATTATTCCTTCATCAAGTGCAACAAAGGATAAAGGTAAAGGTAAAGCTATTATGACAGAATCTAAGCCTGAGCAAACCACTACAAAGTTGAAACAAAGACAAGAAAGAGCTGGCTATGAAGCAGCTATAAGATTACAAGAACAGCTTGATGAAGAAGAAAGTCAGAGGATTGTCAGGGATGCAGAAGTAGCTCAAAGGCTACAAGAAGAAATTGATGCAGCAGAAAAACAAAGAATGGCTCAAGTACATCAAGCAGCTCAGGGTTTTACAGAGGATGAATAGGAGGACATTAGAGCAAGAGTTGAAGCTGATGAAGAGCTAACTCAGAAACTACAAGCAGAGGAAAGGGATAAGTATAGTAAAGTTGATCAAGCAAGGATGCTTATAGATCTGATTAATCAAAGAAAGAGATATTTTGCTGCACAAAAAGCTGAAGCAAAGAGGAATAAACCCATGACTCAAGCTCAACAAAGAACTTACATGTCTAACTATATCAAACACATGGGAAGCCATACAATGCAGCAGTTAAAAAGATATACTTTTGATGAGCTCAAGGAATTATTTGAAACTACAATGAAGCATGTTAGTACTTTTACATCCATAGAGACTGAAGATAAAGAAAGAGAATCAAAATTAGTAGATGGAAGTTCCAAGATACCAAGAGTAGAACATGATGAAGAGCATGATGAAGAGAGTGTCAAGAAACAAAATCTAGAGGAGAATGATGCTGAAAAAGAGGAGCTTAGAGCTTGTTTGGATATAGTTCCAAGGGATGAAATTGCTATGAATTTTGAATCTTTGGCTACCAAATATCCAATAATTGACTGGAAGACACACATTCTGACAGATGACATGATGTATTATCAAATCATCAGATTAGATAAAAGTTTTAAGAATTACAAGATTTTTAGTGAGATGCTTGATGATTTTGACAGACAGGATGTGGTAGATCTACACAGGTTGGTACAAGAAAGGTATGAGACAACAAGCCTAGAAGGATATGACTTGTTGCTTTGGGGAGATCTAAAGACATTATTTGAGCCTTGTGAGGAAGATGAAGTCTGGAGGAATCAACAAGGCTACAACTTGTAGCTAGAAGGATTATTTGACTCATGTGGAGTTCATGTATTGTTAATGGATAATGGAATTGCTATTCACATGATGATAGAAAAGAAATATCCTCTTACTCAAGAAATGCTTTCAAGGATGATAAATAGAAGACTAGAAGTTGATCATGAAAGTGAAATGGCATTTGAGCTTCTCAGATTTACAAGATCACAACTTAAGAAGTAGAAGAGTGTTTGGAAGCATCCTCTCAGCACAGATTATTTTATTAGAAGAAACTTGATGATTAACAAGATGAATATCAAGTTTAGGGGAGGATTGTTGGGAATAAAGGCGTCTCAAGTTAATATTGCTGATTGAAGAAACTACTGCTACTGAAGATTAAAAGAAATAGTTTAAGTCATTAGTACTGCTAATGTAATAGTTAGTACTGCCAGTACAAAGTGTTAGTACTGCCAGTTTATTAGTACTATTAGTTATGTAGTGAGTACTGTTGGTATAAATAGTTAGTACTGCTAAACTGATATGCATGAAATATATTAGGAATATATATGCATTGATCACTTGACGTGTTTTGTAAGTCCATAAAGGAACCCTAAGGCATAGATCTAGATATGAGTTTTTCATATTAGTATTTGTAGGATCCCGTTAACACTTCACTTCACACAATCGATCACGAAATCAGAACTAGAAAGGAGAAAGAGAGAGTTGTTTAGAGAGAGAAACTAGAGAGAGAAATGAGAGAGAAAAGAAAAAAGATATATTAGATATTTTCCACAACTAACTCTTTTCTAAATAGAAAAGAGTTTATATACCCCGCCGCGTTAAATGACGCGCGGGATATTTGACTAGGACCCGGGCTCGGGTTTTGCTTGGGATTAAACCCAAAACATATACAATATTAGATTAACTATCGAGCCCGATTCCCGATATTATCCTATTACAACATTAACTAATTGATTGACCAAGACTTAAATACATAATGAACGAACTTCATGTTCGACTTAATATTTTGAGGCTAACAAAATGATACTATAAAATAGACGTTATTTGATGTCATCACTCACTCTCTCTCTCTCTTTCTCCATCTACTTATTGTTGTTATAGCTAAGTAGATCACTACACCACTCGGT
>BQNB010095729.1:8284-25794 GCA_026074375.1 Tanacetum coccineum
TAATATACGTATTATATATTATATTATATATATTTTTGAGAGTGAATTTTATCAAGGGTAACTTGGTAATTTTCTTAATTACTCTTTTAAAGTATTATATTTTATAAATATTTTATAGTATATAAAACTGCACATCAGGGTGTATTGAAAAACAAGGCAAGGTTGGTAGCTAAAGGATTTCGTCAAGAGTAGGGAACTAATTTTGAAGAATGTTTTGCGCATGTTGCACGCATAGAAGCAATCAAAATCTTTGTTACAAATGCCTCCCACAAGAACATGACAGTCTACCAAATGGATGTAAAAGCTGCATTCTTGAACGGTGAGCTATGTGAAGAAGTCTATGTTAGTCAACTAAAGGGGTTCGTAGATCTAGACCATCCCAACCACGTGTACAGGCTGAAGAAAGCTCTCTATGGCTTAAAGCAGGCTCCACGCGCTTGGTATGATCTATTGTCTAAATTTCTACTCTTCCAGAAGTTCTCTAAAGGTGATGTCGATCCTACACTGTTCATAAGGAAAGAAGGCAAAGATATCCTACTAGTACAAATTTACGTACACGATATTATTTTTGCTTCTACTGATCCTGCTCTTTGTGACACTTTTGCAGAAATAATGAGTTCAAAATTTAAGATGTCAATGATGAGAAAAATGTCATTTTTTCTTGGACTACAAATTTCTCAAAGTCCCAGAGGCATCTTCATAAACCAGTCAAAATATGCTCTAGAAATTCTTAAGAACTTATAACACCCCGTGTTTAGGGGTCATTGAGGTCGTCAATAAATTCACTATGTATTTTTAGTATTGTACGCGTTTGTTTTTAATCGTAAACGTTAAGTTAAATCGCGTAAACTAAAAATTATCGTTCATTGTAAACGGGCATCAAACAATTAAACGTTTACATCAAGCAAGTATTAAATAATTATTTTGATAATAATTATGGTCTTTGTTCATTTTATTTTTATCGGTTACGTAAAACGTTTACGTTTCGCGATAAAATACGTTTAGGCATGCCCGGAACCACCATAATTAATTTAAGCTTGAACAAATACTTATTTTTACATCCAACACTCAAAGTTTTATTAAACTTTACCCAAGTTAATGTTGTTAGTCACATATTACATAAAGATAAACAAGCTAGAAACTAAACATTTCAAGTATAACATGTATACTTTTACCTTTACTCTTTTAATCTCATATAATGAAAGTAACTACAAGATATACATGGTCTTCCCCATTTTACTCATCTATGTCTTGGACCTTCTATTTCACTTTTGACTATTCCTATGATTATATAGAAAGTATACTTGCAAGTAAACTCATACATACACCTTTCCTTAGTGTGAAAAACAAAAATTCTCTCCCTTTCTCTCTTGCTAGGCTACGACAAACACACACCCCTTTAAATAATTCATACAAACTTTTCTACAACACATACAAGTAATCTCACATCATATCTAAGATACCTCAAGATGAATTGAAGTATTGGTTAATCATTTACAAGTGTGGAAGCAAGAAAAGGAAAGCTAGGGTTTCCTTGGTTAATTAGGGTTTCAAATCTTGCAAGCTTGGGTTTAAAGTCTAAACAAGGGTTTAGCACATATTTCTCATCATCATTATCCATCATAAGGTCATCTAAAAACCTTTATCTTTTCCTTTCATGAGTTTATATGTATATGATGTTCTATGTAGCAAAAATCACCATTAGGAAACTTTTAATCATATGGAATGGATTTTTACTTGTGATTATGATTTTGTACACTTATACACATGTCATGTTGATGGTAATATCATGTTAAAATGGGGTTATAAGTGTTGTACAATCTTGGTTTAAGTATAAAAAGTTCAAGTATAAACTTGTAGTTAAAAGTTACTTAAGGAAAGTTATGTTTTCATGTGATGTTAGTGACTTGTAAATCTTGTTATCATGGACTTATATGGACAAAATATGGACCATGGACTTTATTATATGTATGACATAGA
The DNA here is from genome assembly GCA_026074375.1 of Tanacetum coccineum. Taxonomy (NCBI): domain Eukaryota; kingdom Viridiplantae; phylum Streptophyta; class Magnoliopsida; order Asterales; family Asteraceae; genus Tanacetum; species Tanacetum coccineum. The sequence continues at coordinate 10,265 of BQNB010095729.1, forward strand.
GTAAAAAGAGTTGTGGAAAACTTGTGGTAATTTACTAAGTAGAAAAGTATATAAAAACAAGCTTATATAATTAACTATAAACAAGATACAAAAGGACTTTTTTAATTCGTGTATGGTGACAGCCCTGTCATGTTTTATAAATATAGTACGCCTCATGACGATTCCAAATATGTAAAGAACTCGAAAAACGGATTAATAACGAATAAGATACGTAGTTTACGAGTTTTACGATAATAACCGGAGTTACAAAAGAATTTTTATAAAAACTTGTTATAAAACTTCTACAAACAGAAGGTTTGATATTTTTATTGAATCACACATATTTTTAGGATTCCAAAACAATAAGAAACGTAATTTTTCGATTAAAAACGAAGAAGTTATGAATTACGCGAGTTTATATACTTAAAATGTATAAAAATACTTTTATAAAACTATTTTTATAAAAAGTTACTATTCATGACAGAAACATTTATTTTTGTAAACCTCATAAATAAATAGAACTTTCAATTACGAGAACGTGTTCAAAGAATTACTAAAAACGGAGCTAAAACGAATAAAATACGACGTTTACGATAATTAAAGTTTATAAAAGTAATTTTATAAACTATGAACAGTAAAAATTACTGTTCATCAGAAGACCCCACTTTATAAAAATGTGATAATTTTGATAACGAAGACATGCTTGAAGGAATCGCTAAAATCCGGATTAAAACGAATACGTTGTTGCATTTACGGGTTTTACGACAATTAAATTTATAAAATATCATAAACAGTAAAAGTATTGTTCATCAGAAGGTTATAAAATATAAAAATGTAATATTTTTATATATCATCTTAATACGAAGACGTAGACGTAAGAAACGCGAGAAACAGGTTTAAAACGGGAAAGTTATGCTAGTTTTACTAAAACGATAATTATAAACGTTTTCACTTTATAACAACGATTTTTAATTACAGAATAATGTGTGATGAAGGCTAGATAGATTGTATAACGATATTAGTTATACGAATTACATAGTACTTATATGACATGGTGTATTTTGATTAGGTTGCCGAAGTTCCGCGGATTTCGTGCCGGAGAGGCTGGCGTGTAGTTTCACTTACTCGATTAATAACTCATTCACTTCACGTTAAGGTGAGTTCATAGCCCCACGATTTATTACCATGATTGTTTTATAATTTTTGGGGTGAGAGAACATGCAGCTGTTTTAAATAATTGGCCGCAATGGATAAGTTTTATATTATGATTACGTGTTGGCCTAAATTTAGCGATAAAACCCTAGATTATGACCCAATTCTCATGAACTAATCAGTTACTGAAATGTGAGCAACGAATGTTAATGATAGATCTATTGGGATTGATATCCCGGTCTTAGGATGTTATTAATCTATCACTGGGCAAAACGGAACGTATGAACCATGTCGAAAACGGATTTGTTGTCGGTGTTAGAACATCATCACGGGGCAATGTAGGCCATTTATTATGGTAATCATTTATTCGAGCTTTAGTGTCATAGACTTAAAGAGGCAACGTAATTACCATTATATGATGACTGCAATCTATTAATATCATACACTGGTGAATCTTGTGGTCTTATAATATACGCATTTATCAAACCTATGAATTCACCAATATTTTGTTGACGTTTTAAAGCAATGTTTTCAAGGAGGTCAATATGCAATGAGGTGCAAGGGATACATTGGTGGTTTTGATTTTGGATATCATTCATTAAAGGATTTTTGCCAACTGGCGTTACATTTTGTATATCTAGTTATGGGCTAGAAATCTTTATTTTTAACAAGTTGATCAAGTGACACCTTCGGGCTTAGTAACGAATACTTTGTTTTACATCCAATTATCGTTTTTAAAACGACTTTTTGGTCGTTCTATATATCTTAATATTATTCTTGAGTTATTATTGATCTGTTAATTTAACACACCCCTGACCCTTATTCCGTTGCGGATCACAATTGGGGTGTTACAGATAAGGATTTATTATTTCTTTTCGTTATTATAAAGTAAGGTTACAATCATTCCCATGGAATATCGTGTTTTAGAAAAATTCTTTTTAGTCTATATTACCAATCTTTAATTTGCTTGCTTAAGACCATGACAAAGCTTTTTAATGTTTGTAAAACGTGATTATGTTTTAAAACAAAAGGCATTAAAAAAACTCAGAGAGGTTGAGACAGGATACTCTCTACATAAATACCTACTACAGCGGAACTTACATCAAAACATCACGATTGGTGTATTTTAGTTAGTGGTTTGTCTATACACTAATCATAGACATCTATCATTTTTGACATCCAAAACAATTGATCTTACTATATTTCTCAGTAACACGCAGCATAGTATGTATTCTGAGCACAAAAAAGCTCGATGGTCTATTGTCAAGTAAGTGTCTCACGTCTCATCGCACAGACACTTTAGAGAGATGCATAGACTAACAGTCGTCAGTGCTGTTGCTCTCAGTAAGGAGAGTTTCACATCAGATTTGATGGGTTTGTCATTTCGGTCTCAAAGCAGGGTTTTACTTATATGATACATAGTATTCTTCATAATGAGAGTTATTATGAGATAACCGTTCGTTTTTGTATTACGGATACACGCTACCTTAGCGCTTGTGTTAGGGCGTTCTTCTCTTTGAGTATTCGCGAGAGGAGCTCGAGGTCTAGGAGACGACCGTACTATTGTCCATTTTCTTCTAACGTATTACTAAAAGAACCGTATTAGTAAGATATCCTATGATTGACATCTAGAATTAGAGAGCTATATATTCAGTCTGGAAGGAGACATCTGCGACAACAGTTGACGAGAAACTTTGACTCTTTGCTACAAATTATGTGCTAGTATTCAGGCATACTATCACCTCTTGCACTAGGCTAGTTACCTCATCTTCATCTTTTTTAGAGCCTGCTTTACGTTTCTTAGGTCTATGATTTATGAGATGAAACAAAAAAAATTGCGTTTTGTATTTGGTTGTGATCTTAATGTTATTATTTAAGTTCCGCACGACTTTTGTCCCTAAATGGGTGATTTTTAGATTCCATTAATTGTTTACACGTTACATCATCTTCAAGTGTTTTCATTTTCTAAGTTTTGACTAAATTTGTACTTGATTTTCTACAGCATGTTCTTCACCAACATCATCATCCACAGGTAACAATTTGGTAGGAGGAGGGACTTTCATTGAAAGTCATGTTTTTGAGTGACTCTACGACTTTCATAGGTAGTTTGTTAAGAAGATGTAAGCTTAGCCTATTTTCGAGCGATATCCTGAGGATTCACTTTTAAGACTATGGGTCAAATCTTGGTGAAATATTCTTTCGTTTTTTTGTATAGATCACTTGCTTTCTAAACACTATTAGTAATCTATAGGTGGGTTTTTCTACCTCTAGCATAAGTTTTCATAAGGTGTTTTTCTAAGATTAGACGAATCAAAACCTATTAAGAATATAAAGTTAAATTGTCCAACGACTGATTGTCAGCAAAACTCTTGAGGAATGGATTGTTCATTTGATATGCTACTAGACATTTTTGTAATGTACGATTTTTCCTTTTAACTACCCCATTTGATTGTGGAGTACGTGTAGCCGAGAAATTATGAGTAATGCCTTGTGCGTCACAAAAGGCTTCGAATTGTACTTCTTTATACCTGACCATGATCCGTTCTAATAAAAACAATTGAACATCCTAGTTGGTTTAGAATTTTTTTCTTAAGATTTCGAATTGTCTAAAAGCTTCATTTTTAGTTTTCAAAAATCTAGTCCAAATATCTTGAATAATCATCCACTATCACTAATGTACATAAGTTACCCATGTATCTCTTAATATCGGATGGACAAAAACAAATTCATATGCAAAAGTTCTAGACACCTATTAGTAGAAACCATATTTTTAGCCTTTTGGCTTGCATGTGCTTGTTTTCCAATTTTACAAGCGTCACAAAAGTGTCTATCGTATTTTTGTTATTCGACATATTTATTAATGGGTTAAAGCCTAATCTAGAATATTCTTTGTAGCCTTTATATTGTATCATACTCTTTATAATAATTCATTCAATAATTCTAGAAAACGAGGATGGTAACCCGCGCTTCGCTGCGGACGCATTAACAAATGTTTAATGTAGATACATGATGCATTAGATGCTTAAGTTAACATTTTGTTTATAGTGGTTGCTGAATGATAGTGCCAACATGGACATATTTTTTGTTACACCTGGAACGTTTGTTTGCAGGTGACATTTTGAGCGGCCTGATTGTTTACAAAAGTTTGGACGGTGCCATGTTGGAGTTCTAGCTGTTTGATCTCCTTTTTTCTTCTTTGCTTTTGTTGAGGCTGGTTTTTCTTTCGGCGATGTTGGACTTGTCGTTTCAGTTTCGTGTGTCACCATGGCTGTGGCAATTGTTTCTGCTACATCTTCTATCACACGTCTTGCGGCGGGGTTCCTGCATGAATTGTTTTGTTAGTTCTTGTTAACTGCATTAGTGGAGTTTTAGTTTTTTGATTACGGTCTAAATAAGATCAGTAGCTATGAATATTGGTTTTGTAACATGGTTGTTATGCTATATACTGCTCTAGACTTCAGAATGAAGTTTTAAATGATATGAGTGTTTGGTTTAGGCTCTTAATAATAAATCATAAAGATTTGCTCATAATGTTTGCTTCAATTAAATTGAGTCATATACTGCTCTAGACTTCAGAATGCAGTTTTAAATGATAGGGGTGTTTGGTTCTGCTATGTTTTTTGTTTAAGACTGAACAATTACAGATGAAAGCAAAGGTTTTAATTAAATTGAGCTAGTTGTTTAGTTTGAACGGTTTGCGTCATTGAAGAAAAAATGACACGGTGAACGTGAATTAAAGAGAGTGTTATAGTAAATTTAGTACCAGGAGTGTTGTTTAACTTTGCTTGGTCCTTCACTGGTTGCGGGTTTGTCCAACATGGCATTGTACGTGTTCCCATGTGGACCGCTTATGCCTTGAGCCACTGTGTTGTCGCTTGTAACACTTGTGCGTGAAGGTTTTGTTATAACATGTTTTTTACATCATGCCAGAGGTCCCCACGCCTAAGAAATAATGACTTATCTTTGTTAGCTAAGTGTTGGCTATGCTCTGAGTAGAAAAAACGCCGAATGTTAGCAATAGATAGTTAACAGAAAATCCCTAAGAAGTTGAAAACAGTTGAGACTATTAAATCTAAAAAAGCAGATAACCAAATAGTTGAGAAATTAAATGGAAGGTTACACGTTTGAACACATTCTTAATATGTGCAGGTCAGAAAAACATTTGTTGTGCCATACCTATAAACAAAATTGTTCCTAATATTTGGCAACGACATTTGTTCCCAGTCTTCAGTTAGAAGAAAGTAACTACATGAGCTATAAAGAGGCTAGTTCCCGATGTTGAGGAATTAATAACACTTTTGAGATTTACATAAATACACACTATAGCTTATTTGTGTTGATCATGCTTTTCAAATAGATATTAATCAGAAAATTGCATCACATCACATCATTCTCTAAACTTGCAACTGCTGCAATTAAGTAATTTCTATAGAGGGAATGAGCTTCTTAGAAATTAAGTACAATTTGCATCCAGGCAAGTCTCACAATCACCCACAAAGCACATATCTAAACACCCTTTAATCTCTAAATTACAAATATAAAGTGATCAAACCCCACCCATTATATGATTCTTGATTCTGTTGAACATACAGGAAAGAAAATAGTACTAACATAGTATAGACCAGACTTTTGCCAGAAGTGTGATGTTAACGCTAGAAAATTCACCTCGTCTGTAGAATAAGCTCGGTATTGAGTGACGTGGGACACGTAGTCACGTCAACAACGGAAAGCCATGGGTAGTGGAAAGTTAGAGGGTAAATATATCATATATGACACCCGTGTTGAAAACATCCTATGTTGTTTAACTAATGTATTCTTATACGCTAAAGTTCCTATCTTTTTAACTATTTAAGCATTTTTAAGCAACTTAATATAGAAATACCTCGCGCGTTACGATAAACAAACTCCTATGTTTCTAAAAATCAGTTATGCAGGTCATTTGTACTCTAACTCAAGCTCGCTGACATGTGATACATAACATGACAACAACGCCATTAATTCATTTCACTTTACATTAAACACTTCATCAAAAACATCAGTACCTTTGCTATCTTAGTAACTATCTTCGATCGAACGTGTAGAATAAAGTATAAAACCTCAAGTTAATTTTGTACACCGATGCAGTTAAGCCAGTTCCAATGCCTCACATTTCGTCCATCAATATACCACTTTCCTAGAAAATTTAAAGATTAAATATGTTTGGAACGTAAAATTGTTACTAACTGGTCTTAGTGACTATATAATGACATGTTCATTTCTTACCAGCGAAGTAGCAAAGAAATGTCTCATTTTTAGGACTTTCATAATAAGATGAAATAAAAGTTTGGCCCTTTTTGGTTTACTTTTTAAGTGGACCTAAATGATATATTTTATAGATTACTTGGTGTCATTTGTAACGTAAGTTCTATTTATTTTGCTTAAACTAAGGGGGTGTTTGAATTAACTCATTTTATGGCTTATCAAATAAGGAAGTTGTAAAACAAAGTATCTCTCGACATGTTTCTGATTTCTATTGCTTACAATGGTGCAAGTCATCACAATATATGTAGGACCAAATAAAATCTACGTCCGTGTTGTTGGTTCCATTTCATGTATAACAAAAGGAACATCGTCACTCATCTGCCATCATTCACACTTACTGCCGTTAGTCACACTTTAGTTAACGAAACGAACACGGTTGGGAGTAGCTTCTAAGAGAAGGCTAAACGGTAAATAAGAATAGCGATCAGATGTACACTTTATAGTTCAAAAAATAACAAAAGGCTCCATCGGTTCTTGTCTATTAAGCATGTATGTACATGTTGACTCCAAATTGGTTTGTCAATTCCCATGTTCCATTAGGTCTTGTTTATCAAGCAGTAGCCATACTAATTTCTTTTATTAGTGGAAGCTTCTCAAAATGCAAGATTTGGCTGATACAAATTGGACCAATACATTAATTTAAGATGAAAAGACTTACAAAGTTTCAGAGATGACCAAGACATTTTTCTCAGCTTGCTTCTGATTCTTGGCTGGTTTACTCGTAAATGTACAACCTGCCAATTCTACAGTATAGGTTTTTTTTTGAACGACAATTGTGGCTACATGGCCCCTAGCCCAGAAGGCGTAGCGAGCCCACACAACCAGGTTGGGCCCAGCCCAGAAGGCAATGGCACCCTTCCCTTTACGCACGCGGGAGGAAACCCCTATCGCCCTAGACAAGACTCGAACTTGAGACCTTGCCTAGGAGGGTAAAACCTCCATACCATTAGATATAGGTGAATACTGGCAATGGCTCCGTTACTCGTTAAGAAACTCTTGAAAAAGGTTCTTATACACCCTTGTTTTGTCCTATCAAAGCGATATTGAGAATATTAGGTGGTGATTCGTACAAAAATAACACACGTATAAAAAATATTAAAATTATAGAAATAATATGAAACGGAGAATTTCCTAAACTACCCTTGAGAACAAAGGTAGCTAGAAAAAAAAATCACATGATATTATACGTATATTAACCGGGAAGTATGATTCCCGGGTCGTTATTCCCTAACGATTTATGAAATTGAGACGCACGCTTGTTGTTCGGCTCGCGGGGCACCGGATATATTGAATTAGTTACAAAGATTGATTTGATTATCTAATTTCTACAAAATAAAATACAAATATAAATAAGGCAAACAATAATAATTAAGCTAAAAACAACTAACGGGCACGAAGAAAATGCGACAAATAAGAAAAGGTAAAACTAAAATTTTAAAGCCTACGAATGCACAAATTATAATCTTCTAAACCTAAATTAAGACAAAAGAAAATTTTAAGAAAAACAATTTTTTTTAATTATTTTTGTATTTATTATGACTTAAAAACTAATTAAATGAATTAAAATCCTAGAAAATAGCAAATTAATTCCTAAAAATTCTAAAAAATGATTTTCTAACTTAGAAAAGTCTAAAAATATTATCAAAATACTAATGAAACTATTTTAACTTACTTTTAATAATAGAAAATCCACTATTTTATAAAACTAATTTAAAAAGTGAAAAATAAAAATTAAGATCTAAAAAGAGTAAAAATGATTTTAATGAATGTAAACCTAAAAGTAATTATTCTAAAACTAAAAACTATTTTTTTATATTTTTCTAAAAACTTTTTATATTTTTTTATGGCTTTTTTAATTTTTTAACTTTCGAAAATTAGTTAAAAATAACAAATGATTATGAAAAATTCTAAAAAAACAAGAAAAGTCTAAAATCCTATAAGAATCCTAAGAAAAATAAGCTGGCTAGCCCAGCTTATCGAATAAGCTCTAAAAAGCCACTAATAAGCCACGAAGTGGCTTGGGCTTATAAGGCCCAAAAAGTGGTCAAGTATTAAGTGGAAGAAAGAGCTCACGGATGAGCTATTGAAGCACAATGGTAAGAGTAAGGGTTTGTGTGCAGGAGGTCGTGGGTTCAAGTCCCACTCTCAACCTTTTTGCAATTTTTTTTATTTTTGAAAACTTATAAAAGAAAAGTTATAGAGGACACTTTTTTGAACTACTTTAATAAAATAACCATAAGCTCAAACTCAATTTTAAACACAAAATCAGCTTTTGAAACAAGCTGTTACAGAAAGTGGGCTTATGAAAGCCAAAAAGCTGTTTTTCATTCAAACACTAGCATAGACTTCAATTAAGCTTCATTTTCAAATCCAAAAGCTGTTTCTGAAAGCTTATAATATCTAGTAACTAAGTTTAATAAGCTAACTAATCTAATAACACTTTAAGTCCACTGAATTTAAGGATCTAAGCTGCAAACTCAGGAAATAACACTTTTAGCTCAAAAACCAATTAAGCTATAATCTTCAATAAGCAACAACAGAAGCTTATCTTTTGAAAACTTATCACTCTACTATTAAGCTAAAAATCCAAATCATAAAAACTAATCCTTCAAGTTTGAAATTTAAGAATGAGAATCAAAATCTTACTAGCTACTATTTTTGGTTTTTTTAGAATTCTTATGAAATTAAGAAACTAATTTACCCTAGATAACAAGCTAGAAATTGAAAGACCAGTTTTAAACTAATTTAACTAACATGTAAACTCTAAGCCTACTGAATTTTAAGGATTAAAAACTACTTTAGCTAACTTAAATTTGAACCAAGTAGACTGCAGTTTGAAACTGCACTACTCTATCTGACGCACAATCAAAATGGGTTATACCCAATTGCAGCTGACCTTAAGGGTCAAACAAGCTTTGTATACACCAAATGAGTGTGTACAAACATTAAATAAACAATATCCAAGCTTAAGAAAGCTTGGATCAAAAATCTCTTACTAACTTAAATAGAAAATTTCCCCTGGTGCACAGACTTAAAAATTAAGCTTTAACTTGCTAAATTTTAAAATTCAATCTATGAAACTAACTTCATTACTGGTTTTAAGTGATTATGAAACTGATTTAAGCAATTAGCATAACTAAATTTGACTTTTAGAGGTCAAATATCATTAATCCAAACACTCCTTTAGAATTTTCAAAATCCATTTAAGCTTATAATATTGAAATCTATTGAACAAAGTTTGAATACCAGATAATAACTAACTTATAATCACCTTAATAATGCTATAACAACAAACAAATAAGCCAGAATCTAACAGCTACTTATTATACTAATATTTTTTTATTTTTAATGATTTTTAAGACAAAACATGAAAATCTAAGATCTACACTACTAAACTCAAAAACAGATAATCAAACATATTCAATAAGCATAATAAGATGACAATAAGCACAAATAAGCAAGATTATAAGCAAAATAAGCAAATTATAAACTAGAAAATTAAGACAGAAATAGAAATAGGAACTTACCAAAGCCTTAGCTAAACAAAGGCAATAAAAGGTTCAAATGAGCTGTCTACAAGCTCTAGCTTATCAATGATAAGCTAGTAAAGGTCCCATAAGCTCTTCCATTGTAAGCTTGTCATCCAAAAACTCAAAATCCATTTAGCAAAGGTATTTAGCTGATTTTATTTGTTTAAGTAGATTAGATGATTTATTTGAGCTCAATTTGAGCTTAGAGACTCAAAGAGCTTGTATGAGCTTATTAGGAGCTTTTGAAACAGTAAACAGCTTATGAAAAGTAGGTAAAAAGCTTTTTGGAAATAAAGGAGCACAAACAAATTTCATAAAACAAACTATGATTTTATTAATATTTCAAACAGATTACAAAACTTGGAATGAAATTACAAGAGCTTAAAAGAAAATTACATTTAAAAAAAATTACATAAGCTAAAAAATGCAGAAAAAGATGATCCTCCCCGTGTGTGTGAGTGAGCTCTTTATATAGCACTTGAGAGAAGCTTCTAGGTCATAGCCACACTCCTCAATCCCTTTGATCTTGTCCCTTGAATTTTCTCTCATCATTGGATCCTTGATTTGAGCCGTTGGATTGAATGAGTGATCACACAGATTGCCAACATGGCATTCCGTGTGTCAGACTCATTGTGCTTCTTTTGTGAGTGATTTAGCACAAAATCCCAATGATTGGTTTGTTTCTTGTCATTAGCCGCGTGTCATTTCATTTGGGTTTCCACCAATGAGAAGCTTCCAATGACGTTTTTCCTTGCCATGTCAGTCCTTGATACTTGAATTTAATATCCACGTCATTAATTGCAATTACCCCATGTTTTGAGTGAGTGGTTAATTGAAGGAGACGATGAACAGTAAATGTTCATTCGCGCCCTTTTAACCGTTTAAAAGAAATTGGTAATATTTGAGTAGGAGGTTTATGGCTTTTACTTAGGCTTGGGATTTTTGGGCTTTGGGTTATATAAAGGAGTTGGGCTTGGTTGTATGTTAATATGGATACATAACGGGTGTTAACTCTTATAATAAAAAGAGTTAACGACCGTTAGGGCTTTTAAGGGTAATTTTGTAACATGGTTAATCATGAGGGTTGTTTTGGGTATTTTTGGGTTTTTGTCTTTTAGTGAGTTGACTTTGGTTGACCAGTTGACTATTTGACCCTTCTTGCTATCAATTTCCGGATTTTGTGCACTCTTTTTCGTCTCGTGTCCGTGTTTGTCCGGTTTTGACTGTTTTCTTGATATATTTGCATTATCCGTACCTACACAATCACAAAGACAAAACAAGCAATATACAAGCGTTTTATGCACAATTTGGTCTTTTAAAAGACATTTTTGATATAGAAAGGATATGTGTTTTCACACATATCAGGTGGCAATTCACAATCATCAATATATCATGCTAACAGAAAAAAATAGTTTCATCATATCGCGAATAATGTAGATGCACGATGCATTGCAAAGTTGTAATTGACCACTCTAAGATTTCATATTTGAAGTTTCACATGAAGCCTTATGTTCAATATAAAATAAATTGTCAACGAAGTCATTCAGTCAAAATTGTTAAAAAAAAGAAGATGATGGTTGGTCCGTAATCAGCTAAAAATCAATTATCATACTTTCAAAGAATCCATTACTATAGTCCCCGATTCTTATAGAAAAAGCAAGGCTCAAGTTAGTATGTAGTTTAATGAAAGCGTTCGATAGTTAAGCAAATATCTAAGATACCTTTAATAATAACATAGGGGAATCGTATGTACTAAAAATCGGATCATACATATAAGGGAAATTATGCTATCAATTTCATGTTCGATTGATTAATTGAATTTATAGGAGAAGAAGGGGTAAAGGTGAAAAACCAACCTGACCCAAGGCTGTCAAGATCGCGATCCCACTTGGGATCGTTTTTGTCTTTGCAAGATCAAGATCGTAAGATCGGATCGAGATCGTAAGATCCTACCAATTTATTATGTTCTGTAAGCAACGGATAAACGAGTCAAACTATTTTTATTTCTACTCATCATCAAATATAAATTTATATAACTCTTGAAAATGTCAAAGTTCAAATTTAAAATACCAAAGTAAAAGTAAAACACAAGAAAGTCAAGTTTCAATCGTCACATTCACGATTTAGCGGAATAAAATTAAATAACATGCGTAATAAACGTCTCAAAACAAAGTACTTCACGAGTATCACTACAATTAAGTTATCTAAATTAAAACTTAAAGGTTAATAGTTAAAAGTTAAAACTATGAAAAGGTAAAAGAAAAGACAACAATTACCTGTAAGAGATTTTTTGCTTAAGGTAACTAGAACATGAGAAGAAGAACCTTAATTTGTTTCATGTACTTTCAATTTGGATAAAGTAGATAATTAGGTTTATTGATTATAAAATCTAGAAATGAAACGTCAATACTTGTTACTGAGATCAGCGGACTCGTATTGTTCTTTTTTGGGCCTAAAAAAAGTAATGGGTTAATAAGTATGTAAGTCAATAAGTTAGTAACTTGGTAATTTGGTAAACTCGTATCGACACGCGATCTTACGATCTTATGCGCGAGTTTACGATCCTACTTGCGATCCTACCTCTGATGCGATCCTACACCGATCCTACACGATTTTGTCAGGTGAACACGTAAGATCGTACGATCTTACGTGTAAACTCGCGAGTTTGACAGCCTTGACCTGACCATTTACTACAACTTTTTGAGACAAAAGAAATGATAAATCACCACTTCCGCAACACAAATCCAACATATTATTCCCTTCTTTTGCCCTATAAATCCAAAAAACATAAATCACTATACATGCATTCAGATCCTAGGATACATCAAAAAACATAATTCACTCCTCCAATCTTGCATTGCGTTTTAAGTGAATATGAGATAAGAATAATCAAAATCATATAACAAATTGTAATAAATTGGGCTGCAGGAGATAACGTTTCGATGTGCTTATATGTTTTCTTTTTTTTAGTGTATAATAAACCTTATATTATAAACCATCATATAAGAAAACCCAAAATTTCTCACACAAACACAAACCATAGTTATTCAAGCCAAAGTACTAAAAATAATATCAAGAAGTAATATTAACAACTGAATTGAAGAAACCCAAGATAAGATAAAGTTTGATTAGTACCTGAACCCATATCATCGGATAGTTCGAAGCCGCCGCTGGTGGCCGGAACGTGAACAGAGAAACGCTAACAATTTTTATTTTGATGAGTTACTGGTTCCACATCCGATTTAATAGTTTTTTGATCTTCATTTGTGGTGGGGTTATGAAGAATCGGGAAATTTAATGGGGGCGGTGAAAAATAATAGAGATGGAGAAGGTGATGTGGTGGTGTGAAGCGGTGGTGATTTAATTCATTCGCTGTGTGTGAAAGTTCAGGAAGAAGAAAAAAAAGTTATTTATGGGATGGTGGAAGAGAGAAAGGGGAGAGGGACACGTATCCGGGGTACCTGTCACCTTATAGAAAAGAAATTTTGGTCGGTTCCGAGTCCGGGTCCGGCTGGTTCCGATGGGTTTCTGGCGGTTCGCCGGTGGGTCGACCCAATCATTAAAAGAACTCATTAAAGATGGGATTGCATTTATTGTTGCCTCGAGGCAACGATCTTAACATTTAAATATATAGTATAATTACATGATATCCCAGCCTTGATCATAACCCTAACCCTAATTATTATTATTTTTCCTTTCTTATCCCACCACAATTAAACCATACACGAGCATTTTAAGGGTGCAACCAAATTGGTGTTTATAAGCGGTACGCATTGCCCATAGAGGTCATCAAGCCTATTGGACCACGAGGCACGGTTTTCTCCAACCGTCCTTTCTAAAATACGTTTTAACTCGCGATTCGACACCTCGACTTGACTACTCGTTTGAGGGTGGTAAGCGGTATCAAGACGATGAGTTACCCCATACTTAGACATTACTTTAGCAAATTTATCATTACAGAAATGGGTCCCACGATCGCTTATAATAGCTCTCGGTGTACCGAATTGGGCAAAAAGAGATTTCAAAACTTAACTACAACTCTAGCATCGTTAGTGGGGAGCGCCTTGGCTTCACCCATTTGGATAGGTAATCAACGGCTACGAGTATGTATTTATTTCCTCTAGATGACGAAAATGGTCCCATGAAGTCTATGCCCCAGACATCAAAGATTTCACACACTTGGATGGAATTTTGTGGCATCTCATCACGTTGTGAAATTTTTCCCTGACGCTGGCATGAGTCACAGTTTTTGACTAACTCATGGGCATCTTTGTTAGATTGGGGGCCTAATAAAATTCCTAGAGTCAAAAACCTTTTTGGTGGTGTAGTTGGCACCGTAATGTCCCCCGGTGGGTCCACTATGGCAAGCTATGAGGATGTCGACAACTTCTTGGCCTGAAACACATCGCCGGATTACTTGATCCGTACAGGTTTTGAATAGAAAAGGGTCGTCCCAAAAATAGTGTTTGACATTTAAAAAAAAATTGTTTTTCTGTTGAGTTTTTTCATATGGGTTTTCTAATCGGGACAAATGATCGGCTGCGTAGTTCTCAGCTCCCTTCGTATCAATTACTTTAAAATCGAATTCCTGAAGGAGGAGAACCCATCTTAGCAATCTTGCTTTGGCATCTTTCTTATTAAAGAGGTATTTAAGGGCGGAATGATCCGTATACACTATGCTTTTATTCATGATGAGGTATGACCGGAATTTTTCGAAGGCGTACACCACGGCTAACATTTCCTTTTCCGTTGTGGTGTAGTTTGATTCCGCCTCGGTCATTGTTTTGCTTGCATAATGTATAGGCCTAAAGTGTTTCTCAATTCGTTGCCCCAGAACCGCACCTATGGCATAGTCGCTCGCATCGCACATAAGCTCAAAGGGCTGGTCCCAGTCGGGGGCAATCAGAATTGGAGCTTCCGTAAGTTTTTTCTTTAAAATCTAAAAAGCTTGAATGCATTCTTCGGAGAAAATGAAAGGAGTGTTTTTCTCAAGGAGATGAGTCATGGGTCGAGAAATTTTTGAAAAGTCCTTGATGAATCTACGGTAGAAACCTGCATGTCCGAGAAAACTCCTAATACCCAAACTCCTAATACCCTTTACGGTAGATGGATGAGGTAATTTAGCAATGACGTCTATTTTGGCTTTGTCGACTTCTATTCCTTTCTTTGAAATTTTGTGTCCAAGAACGATGCCTTCTTTCACCATAAAATGGCTTTTTTCCCAATTTAGAGCCAAATTAGTGTCTTCACACCGTTTAAGCATCTTTTCTAAATTAGTGTCTTCACACCGTTTAAGCATCATGGAAGATAGCCATCATACACCTCTGGAACGTGCCTGGTGCATTGCATAAGCCGAAAGGCATGCGGCGGTAAGCAAACATTCCGTATGGGCAGGTAAATGTGGTCTTCTCCTGATCTTTCGGATCGATTGGTATTTGAAAGTAACCCGAGAAACCATCGAGGAAACAATAGTATTCATTCCTGCGAGTCTCTCGAGCATTTAATCCATAAACGGCAAAGGGAAGTGGTCTTTTCGGGTGGCTTCGTTCAACTTACGATAATCAATAC
>BQNB010095730.1:0-13891 GCA_026074375.1 Tanacetum coccineum
TGAGGCAAAATGCATAAAATCATAATGTAAATGACCCTTAAAAACGTCAAGAGTTGCACTTGATCAGTTACCTAGGGAGAGATTTCTTGTTTCTTGAATATTTGTTATAGTTCTTTGGGGCATGGTTGTCAGGATCCCGATCTTGATCTTAGGATCTTAAAATTTTACGATACTGCAAAGCAAACACGATCCAGATCTTACATAGGATCTTTGCAAGCATAAGATCTTATAGGATCCCGATCTTGACCATAGGATCTTAAGATCTACTCCGATCCGATCTTACATTTCTCGAACCACAAACTAAAAAACTACAAATTTATGGATCGTGTTTTATAGAATGTTAAAAAATAACATGTAAATCTTTTTAAACATTTCATAATCATAATTTAGGACAACATTTCTATGAAACATTCATATAGTTTTATGTTTATGATATATAATTATTTGTAGATTTGTATAATATTACAAAGACTATTAAGAAAATGACATTATAGTAGGATCTTAAGATCCCGATCCGATCTTACGATCTCGATCTTGTAAAGACGAAAACGATCTTGAGTAGGATCCCGATCTTGAAAACCTTGTTTTATGGATTGCGATGCATGGGTTAATATCAATATGCCCATACAAAGCCAAATTAAACTTCGTTACATACTTACAGAAAATAAACAAGGTGTAAAAAGAAAATTGAACTATCTTTGTAGCCGTCGTTGTAAATGAGGGTCAACTAGAATTTAATTTATAATAAACACCAAAGAACTTTTTAAATAGAAACCAAGGGGCCCTAATTTGAGTCATTCATTAGAGTATTTACAATTAGCACTAAAAAGGTGTCAAAATAACATTTTATTAAATATGCATGCATTAAATAAATTTTGATTTGATATATATACTATACGAGGCATTAAGACCTGTGTGATGCAACGGGCTTCCTTTGCTATAAAAATTGAATTAATATGATGTACTGCTTCTTGTTTTTTTCAAGAACCAAATTACATTCAACTTGAGTTTTCTTTAATATTATGAAACAACATCACTAATATTAATGAAAGAGTCACAATCAAAACGGATCGACTAAAAAAGTTCTATTTTATTAGTCATGCTAGACACGCTCGTCTTTTGATTCATTCACTTTGTTGCATGGATATACAATTGCATCTCTTCATTTTTCGTCATGTTGATATGGATTATTTGACGAAGAATGAAAAAAAAGACAAACTTTTAGGATTGTGACAAGTATGACTGACGCTGATAAGGTGTAATTTTATACACTTTTTCGGGGTCATTTAACCCCTATAATCATGCAAATATGCTTAAAATATATGCTTAATCGTTTCTTTTTGCATTTTTAGCACTTGAAAGACATTTGAAGGAATTACACGTGACTTGGGCTCTATTTTAGAATAAACAGGACAAGAGTGCAACTTTACACAACGAAGGCTTGAAGAATTGCTTACAGAAGGTGGAGACGGCACCAGGATTACTTGCGACGCCGTCTGGATGATCAAGCGACCGCGTCAGAAGAATTGTGACGGCGTCTGGACTGTAGCCGTCATAAAGAAACCCTGGAAGATTCTCAGCGTGACGGCATCAGGATTACTTGCGACGTCGTCGCGGTTCCTTTTCTTATAAATACAAACTCGAATTTAGGGTTTTATATAGCATATTAGGAGTGGAGTTCGGTAGAGAACGACTTGTAGCTGACTTTGGGAGTATTTTAGGGTTTCTCAACCCTTTTTTACCTTCCTGTTTGGACCATGAAATCACTTCACTTCACCATGTTAACACAAGAAAATAGATAAGAGATAAGAAGAAAAGTAGAAAGAAGTTAGAGAGAGAAAGTAAAGAAAGAGAGAGAGAATGATTGTATTCTTGCAAATGTGTGTGTAACAAATGAGAACCAACACACTCTCCACACTTGGAGAGGGGTATTATAACACAATATGGGCCGACCTCTATAAGGCTTACATGGGCCGTGTGGTTTGCAAATGGGTCGGCTCGGGATTTGGTTTGGGCTTAAGCCCGCAACACGTACAATATTAGATTAACTAACGAGCCCGTTACCCTTTCTAGCCTATTACAACGTAGATATAATAAATACCGAGAATCTTAGTTTGACTCAATATTTTGAGGCTAACAATCTCTTCCTAAGCTTGGTTTCTGAGAGATTCCAAGCTTTAATGTTAGACTTGTTATCTTGAGGCTAACAATCTTCCCCGATGTGAGGTCTTTGAGATTGACTTGTCGTTGAGTTCTTGAGTCTTGGTATTGGTCTTTATTTTGTTGCAGACTTGTTCCTTCATGCTGTGTGATCTTTGATCTTTAGCCTTTGTCATTGTCTGTTGACTTTGTCTTTGATTCTGAGATCTTTAAATCTTTTCCTTGTTTGTCTTTATCGTCTTTGCCATCTTGCGATCTTGTGTCTTGACCAACATGCTCATACTTTGCATCTTCTTGAAAGCTCTCTAATAATCTCCCCCGAAGCTTGGTTTTTGAGGAGGGATCTTTAATATCAGAGTTTGCGGAAGTCTTTGTCTTTAATTCTTGAGCTTTCTTGATTCTTGAATCTTGATGCTTATAGTATGTCTTTGTAGTTTGAGCATGAGCATGTGGTAATGAATCAGACTCTGCTGGAATGAGGCTGCAACACCGTCGTTTGTACCTGCATTTGAATGTTAGTGATAAACAGCAGATATGGACGAATATGGCTTTGTCATTCGTCGAGATTCGGTTGCATTAACCTCCGGTTCTGTGAGGACCGTTTTACAGTGTAAATACTGTACCTGTGATCAGGTAGGTTCAATTTGGAAGAACCTCCTTGACAGGGTTTCCAGCTCAAAGTGTTAGATCCTCTAACGCATATGCATTAGATTCACTGTACTTGCTTGTTCTCAATACCGGAACGTCTCAAAGCAGACAACACGATATGAGTGAATCAGATAGTTACTATCTTTCTGATTGAGTCGTCAATTCATTTACTGGACCGAATCGATATCCAGTTGACACAAGCTTGATTCATATAGAATCTCGCAAGTCACCTACCGCAGAGCTGTTTGAGGTTGACTCTGGAAGGATTTCCATTCGTCACTGTGAATACTAAAGAGCATCACTCTGAATGTTCTAGAAAAATCACAAGGATAATGCGTAGGACTCTTGTTAACAGCTTGTGAACTTATTGGTGTTCAACAAGTGTTTGTCATGGAATGTGTCCTAATGAGATTTATTTATTGATCTCTTGGCTCTAGACTCGATTAGTGCGTTTTGGTTTTAGTAATCGGAGGCTGGAGCAGACTGTCACCTATTCAATATCAACTAACTCGGAGTGAGAAAGTCAATAGAAGTCGTGTGTATCTCCGTGACAAATGAGACAAGTATCTGTTGAGAGAAACTTGAATGGCTGGGAAGGGTTGTGCAGTGCATCACTGGGTCCATGATGTCTTGTCTTCAATACCAGAATTCATCTTTGTGAATCTGATAGATTATGTATTGACCCGGTTTCTGCCTAAAGTGTGTGGAGGGCTGCTTTGTTTTCACCCTTTATCCATACATTTCTTTTTAATTCTTCAACCCCTTCAATGCTTACCAAGACGTCATTACTAACACCTTGTTGTGATTGTTCCAGTGTTAGCTCAATCTTAGTCGGCATTATTCCCTTATACTCATTCATCTCCAATCATACCTAAGGACTGCTATTTCTAACTATGGAGTGTCCTTGGGTAGATCCCTCCGGTTCTGGTTGGATCATAGGACTAATACCTAACCTAACCACCTTATGACTTCAGAATCATCGTGAATTAAGATGTTGTTGGGTATAAGATCGTAACCATAAAACCTTTTTCGAAGAGTATAAAGCACTTTGAGTCGTTTAGATCACTTATTATTTTCAAGATCACATTTTAATTACATTTCTCCCCTTATTTTAAATACTAAATCATTTAGTCTTTGAAATACCATGTGATTAAAATTTGTCATGAATATCCTGTGGGGAGAAAATATTATCAGCATGAATTATGTGGAACTTTAACTTGCTGTCTCTCAATTTTACATATGTTTGACATCGAAAAAAATGATACCAAGTTGTAAAATGAATATAAAATTGAGGTGGAGGCAGTGTTGAGCATTCAATTTTGAAAGATTATGAATTATCATTGAAGAATTCTTGAAAAATTGTGCTCAGACACTAGATCATCTTATAACTTACAATATATTGAGTAGTCATTATTATTACGGATTTGTTATTAAGAGACTTTTTATAAGGTTTTGAATACATAAAAATTGTCATGTGATGATGTATCCAAAAACATTAAAACTTTGTTTTTTGAAAAACTCCCCCCCTAAAAAATAGAACCAATTGTAATATTGTCGTATTTTAAAGTTTTGTGAGGGATGGAGTGTTGAACACACAATTTTGAAAGATTTTGAATAGTACCATAAATTTTTAAACTTATTAGAGGAAGGGAGTATTGAACACACAATTTTAACAAATACCACTTATTATGGAAAGATATCAAAAATTATATTGTGAACAATTTGACATGAAAAGTTCTTTTTGAAAAAGTGTGTTCAACGGTTTTTAAAACACATGATAGAAGACTTCTCTTCTATTTGTAGAGTACGCGCACTGAAGCGTACACTTCCCTATTACATTCGGATCCGAGTTATGCACTGAAATGTACATAATTCATTAAGAAAATTTAGAAATGACATGTTTTGAAACGTTTGAACTCTTGCTTGAACTTCATTTACACACCCCTGCCAATGTTAATCGACATTTCTAGGTGCGTAAATGTTATCGATTACAAGAGACATGCCGAGAAGATTGTTTTTGGTATTTTTTTAAATTTTTTGGTTTTATATTTTGTTTTTTAGATTTTATATTTTTCTATTTCTTTTTGTTGGTTTTATATTTTTGTATTTTCTTTTTCAAAAATATTTATAAATCAAAATAAAGAGAAAAATAAAAATATATACAAGTCGAAGTTTCCATCAGTAGAGACAGTTGTTGCTAGAGTTGAAGTAGATGAAGTTGAATCAGGTTGTTGTTGATGTTTATCAGATGCATCAGCAGTAGTAACAGCGGAAGACTTTGAAACAACTTGATTTTCTCCATTAAAATATTCGTCGAACGAAGACCGAATAGACTTTCCAACTCTATCATCGACGTTATGCTTATCATTTTTGCTGTAGGAACTTCTTTGACATTGAGGAGCGATGCTTGAACCGTTATGTTCAAACGTTATTTGCCATTGAGGTTCGAGGCCTGAATTGTTGTGTTCAAACGTCATTATTTCATCATTTGTGAATCCACTGTGACATTGGTTTTTGAGATATCAGCTTTTTCTGCAACCATACTCTGAGATTTTCCTGCTAGACATTAAATGAAGTACCTGCACTGAAATCAATTCTTTGTTTTTGCTGACCAGTGAGTGATGTACCTGCACTTAAATCCAAAGTTTGTTTGCATTCACGAATTTTAGAGATATCTACTTTGGAACCATGTGTGGATTCACTATCAGCCTTGCTTGTGCAAGAAGTGAATATCTTTCCCGTAGGAACCCACCTAAGACCAACATTATTGAGAATTCTACCCATTGGTTTCCACCTAAGATCAGATCTAGGAGAAGTTTCTCATACACAGCGAAAGACTTATTAGGAGAAAACCTATGTCCTGTAAAGATCTGCCTACCAGGTTGTTGAGTATGTCTCTTCTGCTCTATGGGTTTGTTACTGTTTCTAGTCTTATGGGATTTAACCTTACATGAATTCACTTCCTTCAGGAGTTTTGTTATACAGGCATCATGATTTGCATTAAAGACACACTTATGACATGTAGAACAAACAAAGTGTTTAGAGTTAGAATAAGGACTAGAATTCCTAGAGTGATCTACTAGTGGCACAACATTTGACGTTACACAACTACTCTTAGATGCAGGCAAACTCCTAGTTGTTTGATTGTTGCTCCTAGGTTTTTGTTTGCTACCATTAGTAGTGTTTTGTAGCCTAGTAGAATGCATCACACTAGATTTTGAATTCCTATCTTTTTCTTGTGTCGTTTTCTTAGCTTCTTCTAGATAGTGATTATGAACCATGTCATTTGAACTAAATATTAGCATGTTCTTAGAACTATTCCTAGATGAGCTAGATGCAATCATATGATTAGGTTTTGCAAAAGCAGATTCTTTTCCCTTAGGCAAATAATGTTGGGTGACTGGTTTTGACAAATCTTTTTCCACATCAACTTGGGAGGCAAACCGTGGTTTTGAAATTTTAGGTCTTTTAGATTTAAACGCATTTGGTTGTCTAATAACTGATTGGTTTCTGAGTGGTTGTAAAACCGGTTTCCCCAATACTCATGTTTTTGCAGACTTAGTATCTACACCATTTTCTTTTAACCTTTTTAATTCATTTTTTAAAGCAGCAATTGCAAATACCTTTTTCTTGAATCTGAGCTTTTAAATCAACATTATTAGCAAGCAAAGAAGTTGTCTGTTCTATAGTCTTAGATCTCGTTATTTTAATAGAATCATACAAATCTTTATAATGCTTTTTCAAAGTCTCATTTTCCTTATTTAAATGCTCATTCACTGTAAGTAATTTAACAACACTATGTTCCAATTCGATGTTTATCGTTTCAAAAGCATCAATTCCCTTTTTCATTTTGGCTTTATTACTTGTTTCATTTAAAATTTGACCATGTTGCCCCGATTTTAAAGCTTGATTTTGATTTAGTTTAGAGCAATAACTGTGCTCCATCTTGAAAAAACTTTTTGAAAGTGGGCAACGGTCTTTTTGAGGCAAATATTTTCAGACGGAGTGATTGTTGGAAAATTTCTGTTGTCTTTGTTATCAAGTGGATGAATCAAGCATAGGACTTTAACTTGAACATTTTTCAGTATACTAGTCACCCTACCATTCATTAATGATTTCAGGTCTTGTCAGTATGATGATGTTCGTCTTTAGCAAAACATTACATTCGGAATCTGTTGTACTAGCATTGGTCTTCATCATATATGGGTTTGATATCTATATCATCAACATCTGTATCATTCCCTAACCTGCTGCTGTCATCTTGCACTTCAGATTTTATCCCACTGCTTTCTGTGACAACCAAATCAGCATCCAATGCTTTACCCTTATCAATCTTATTCTCTTGTGTCTGCATTTGTCTTTTATTACCTTCTATCGACAGTCTATTGTGACGTGTTCTTTTCAGCAACATATCTTCTTGAACATTACTCATGTGTTTGAAGTAACTTTTTCTGAATTGTTTGACTTCGATTCCAGTGTATTTAGCAAAATACTTGTCTGTCATTTGACTATCATAATCCAAAGTAAACTGCGAATGGATGAAATTCTGAAACTATTTGTTGATCAACCAAAAGTGCTGCATGGATCCATCTTTTAAAAAATTATCTTTGTCAAGTTCTTTTGTAGTTTGATCTTCTGAGTTGAGAGCATTGTTCTTGTGAAAAGTATCATTATTCTTGACCAAAGAGTGAATGAATGCCCGTTTGAATCCATGTTCGATACGAGTGCCTTTTAAGTCTTCTTTTGAAAGAACTTGAAGGTGTGAATGAAAAGAACGAAAATATGCCATGCATCTCTCTTTTACTTTTGATATTTTGTATTTTATTGCTTGCACATCTTTTGTTTCTGAACACGAATTCGTTTCTATTTTATATGATTTGTTGTGAAATGAATTATATCTTAAGTAGATAAAGTAATGTTGTGGTTTGTTATTCGAAAAAATCATTGTTGACGTTAAAGTACTTGATCTTGATTAACGATTATATAAAAAACTTAAAATGAGGACTAACGGTGTAATTTATTAAAACTAAAAGGTAATATAAATCTATGGGTAAATATTAAACTTTGAAAATAAAAGAAACTAAAAGTAGAAAATATTGAAAAGTAGGATGTTGAAATTAAATTTTTGAAATGTAAAAGGTGATATTAAAATTTGTTTTATAACCTAAAGGTCTATATTATAACTATTTAAAAATAAGGTTAAAAACGGAAACCTTTTAAAAAAGTAAAATTATAGGGTTTAAAATGCTAAAAGTAAAGGTTTAAATTTTATTAAAAAAAATATTTCATTGCATTTTTTAGTCATGCTTCACCTCTAGTAGTAGGTTTTAATTGTATTTTGTTTGTCCTTTTTGATCTCGTTAGTTGATGACAAATTACAAAAATAAATATGCCACGATGATTCTCTGAAGGATCGTGATTCATTAATGGTATTAAGTTTTAAGACCGCGAAGACGAAGTCGAAATTCGAACTAAAATCGTTTTGTCTTTTTCGTTGAAACCATAACCTTGAACTTGGTATTAAAGTAGTTGAATGAACTCAAATCGTGGAACCTTTACTCAAATCCAACTATGAATGTAAGATCAAATGAGATTCAACGCTAGTGTACCTTGGACCAAAAACCGCTATTGCGCATAAATCGCTAGAAGAAAGTACCAAACAGCTGGAAAACTCCGCAAAACGTCGGCTGAAAGAGGTAAGTAAACGCCAGTCTCTTTTAGTTACCAACCGCTGCGTTACAAGAAAATAACTGTGTGTAAATTAAACCACTACCCAAGGACTTTTATCAAACCGTATGGACTTTTATGTTGGCTGGTAAGTTTAGATTGACCAAGAGAAATAACAAACCGCTGTCCCTGTAAATCAAACCGCTATGTAGTGGTTTATGGTAAACCGCCGTGAGTTTAAACTACCAAACCACTACGAGAACTTGGGACCACTAGTACAAACCGCTGCTTAAAACAATCAAACCGTTGTCGTACTGTTTTGTTGTCTTTTGCCAAATACAACTGTTCTAAGAGCTAGAGCAAATAGGATCCGCGTACCTTTGTCTTGTTCAACACCGTGTAGAAGAAAAAGAGAACCTAACATAAGCACTTAAAATAAGCACTTGTCAATGGAATAAGCTACGACAAGCTAGACAAAATAAGCTAGATATGTTAAAGCTATATTAAGCTAGTATAAACTGTTTCTAAATGAAAAGAAACTACGAGAGAGAAAAAAATGTTTCCAACAAGCTAGAATAAGCTAAAACCTATTAACTAGTAAAATAAGCTTCTAACTCAATAAGCTCAAGAGAAGCTTCAAAAAGCTGATTTAAACCATTAAACCACAAAAATAGGTTGGAAAAGAATACAAACTGCTAAGCCTTAAAAGATTTGACAATAAATATTTAAAGCTTTTTGTGATAAGAAGCAAACTTTTGTGAAACTCAAAAACATCAAAGAAAGTCACGTTACAGTTTTGAAATATGAAATAGTGATGGAAGTATAAAACTTATTTATGGAAGAAAATTCTAACTAATCCTAAACAACAATAAGCAGATGAAAATCAAAATCATTTATTGCGTGGGGTTTTATAAAAATAAGGAATAATAAAAAACAATAAGCCGATCCATGAGCTTTTTAAATCACTTACAAGAAACACTAAACCACCTCGTGGCTTGTGATACCAATTGTTATCCTAAATATTAATCACTTCACAACAATAAGCAACACAATAATAAGCCAAATGGAATAAGCTAGAAAATAGAGAAAGGAAAGATGGAAGATTAGATTAGAGAAAGAAAGAGTGGTGGATGATTACACACACATACAAGTGAAACTAATGTAACTAACACCCTATCTATATGTGGAGAGGGTCCTTTTATACCCTAAGCCAACATGTATGGCGTGGGCTTTTATTAATGGGCCGGGCTTGGCTTATCTTGGGCTTTGAGCCCGAACTACAAACAATATTAGCTTAATGTCCAAGCCCGTTAATCCCGACTAGCCTATTACATTACAAGACTTAATCTAAAAAAAGACGACCGTAAACATTCTTGTTTAACTTATAGAAAATAAGGCTAACAAGGTCTGTGACACCCAATGCAATCCCTCACGAGTTGTTTATCCATGCTTGTGATGAAACCATGATCCTAGTTGGGCAGTTTAGTGGTGTGAATTCATATGTCACAGAGACCCGTGACCTGCCTAGAGTAAGCTTCCAATTTTAGAGCATAAGCCAAGCATTTGAAACCTAAGAAAAAACCGTGGCCGATATCAGGGATGTAATGAGGCATTTTAGTTTTGATATTATCGACAACGATGACCATCTAGACATAGTTTCATGTGATGCTGTGCATTTTGCTAGTTCATGTCATGAAGGCTTAAGCCATGATGAAACATTTGGAACTGATGATTTAGATCCTCCCCCACCTTTTGATCTGAATATTCCAGCACATGTTAAACTAATGATGGCATAGTTAGTTACCATGCCAATGTTCAAGATAGATTGGATGAAGAGTTAGGCAATGAGAATAAACCAGATGATGTAAACCATGCTAGTGTAAATAAGGATAATCATCATGGTAATACAACTTAGGTAGATGAGTACTTAGATAGTGATAATGCTCCTCTAGAGAATGCAGTTTCGATAGGTGAGGACATTCATAATGATGATTCTGTGTATGATGTCGACTTTAGTGAAAATGAAGAAGCAAGTGATTATGCTGATGTGATGATAGATGAAGAGAATGAGATACATGAAGCTGAAGTAGAAGTCCACTTGTTTGGTCTTAGGGAGAGTAATTATCAATTCACCAGCATAGGGGTATCAAGTGAAGTCCCTGATAATGTTTTTATAGAAAAAGATGGACACGAGATGGATATTGATGACTTTGATACTGACTCAGGTGGTGAGGGTGATTGTCCAGGTGGAAAGAGAAGTGCACTTAATAAGCTCAAAAAGGCTTTCATGCAAGGTGAAGGTGATGTAAGCAAATATGCTTTCTATTGTAGTTAAGTTTTTGGTAGCTCAAAGGAAGTAAAAGCTAGGGTGTATTTGCACTCTATTAAAACTAGAAGGGAGCTGAAGTTGGTTAGAAATGATCAGTTGAGGGTTAGAGCCAGTTGTTTTGGTAAAACCCTTGTGTATTCAACTGCATCACATGGTTGTGAGAAAATGAGTTTTTTGTTGGGCCTTGTGGATCAAAAGGCCCAAATAATAGACAGAGAAATAAATTGAGTGCTTGGGGTGATGCTGATGTTGGTGGAGAAATAAATGGTAAAGGTAACCGTCCATGGGTTTTGTATGTTACCAAAGACAAGTGTAGCAGAAATTAGGAGGTCAAAACATACATAGATAAACATACTTGCCTTCAATCAAGGGAGATCAAGGCCTGCACATACAACTTTCTTGGCAAAGAGAATCTAGGAATAAATCAAGGTGAATCCTGAGATCCCAGGGAAGGTTGTTCAAGACCTACTTCAAAGAGAATTGGAAGTACATATCTTAATGAGTAAGTCTTTTAGAGCTAAGGCAAAAGCAGACAAGGAAATCAAAGGTGATCATTATCTTCAATATCATAAGCTTAGAGATTATGTGGTTGAATTGCAATCTACTAACCCTAACACCATAGTAAAATTAGTAGTGGAAATGAATACAGATGAATCACTGCCAACCATAATTTTTAAGAGAATTTATGTATGTTTGGGTTCTTTGAAGCAAGGTTTTAAGGCTGGTAAAGAGAGAGATATTAGAGTTAGATGGGGCCTTTATGAAAGGCCCATATCCAGGACAAGTGTTAACAACAATGGGAATAGATGCAAACAATGGTATATACCCTGTTGCATATGCATTGGTTGAAGTAGAGACCAAGAACTCTTGGTGTTGGTTCTTACAGTGCTTGGGTGATGATTTAAATCTTCAACCAAATTCTAATTTCACATTCATATCAAACAGACAAAAGGTATTAACTTTAAATATTTAATCAGTTTGTAGTTTGTGTTTTATAGAGTAACTTTAACTTATGTTTGTATATTTAGACAGGGTATCATTCCATCAATCAAACATGCATACCCCAGTGCAAAACACAGGTTCTGTATGAGGCATGTACATGAGAACATAAAGTAGGGTTGTAGTGGAAAATTATTTAAGGATTGTTTATGGAAATGTGAAGCTGCTACAACAACTGTTGCATTTGAGAGATGTATGAATGAGTTGAAAAGCCTTAATGTCTGATGTGTTATAAAAGCTTTAAATTTATAGTTCTAGTTTTATCCAATTTCCAACTAACACACGGGTAAAGTATAAACCCCCGTTTATAGTATAGGTTAAGGGTAAGACCAGGTCGTTCCACAAGATTGGTAATTCTTAAAAGGGTCTAATGTATTACGAAAAGGTTTATCTTATAGACAGTCACGTTCTAAAGATTTCAAGGTATTTCAAGATTAAAAGTAATATTTATTTGGACTTAGAGCAATGATCATGAACAAGCAAACAATCAAGCAAACATGAATTTAAGCATAAAAGCATGAAAAGATGGGTAATCATTCATACAATTAACTATTTCATATATTAGAGAATCCTTTCGACCTTTAATCTTCAATTTATAAAACGCATTAAGATTGATTCAAGTATGAATATGATAATGATAATTTCCCTTAATCAAGTTCGTTAGACATATGATTAAGTGTTAAACATCTTCATTTCCGGGTTGATAAACATTTCACTAGTTAATTCTTACAAAACTAGTATCGAATTGCCATAGACAAACAATGCGAAATATAGACATATTGATGGAATCTTTCAACCTATCTCCAACAAGTATGAATAATCAAACATCAACTAGTTACTAGATATTTAAACATTGAATTCACTATCATCACATTCATAAGCATTATATCAAAACTTGTTCATAACATCGATCATGATAACCTAAATATATATAAATTACTACTCCATGTTCATAGCAACAAAACACATAATAATCATCATAGATTCAGAAAACATGATAACCAAAGGGAATAACATGTTTATACCGATTCCACAAGCAAATGGTATGGTTTATTACAAGAACTTCTTCGATCCAAACACTAGTTAACCGGAATTTCTACTAGTAAAACTACTCCTCCACCACATTTGGCCTGAATTTCGTACCTCCGGTGTGATTACAACCTGAAAACTATGAAGATTCAGAGAATACTTCAAGTCTCCCAAGAACAACTTCTAACTTACTAGAAAAACTTTCCTAAGAACTTCTAATGATTATTGAGAAATGATTGTAAGAAATAGGATGTCTAAACACTGAATTTCATGCCCTACTTATAGCACAAGATTAGGGTTTCAGTTGGTGTTAAGGTAATTTGGAAGGTCTCTCATTTATATCGATCATAATCATTTCCTTGTAACTGCAGGAGAATGTGCGCCACACTTAGGCTAAGTGCGCCGCACTATCCTTCTTCATTAAATAACATTGATCCTGTCTTCAAGTATGCCACACTTGGGGTAAGTACACCGTACTTAGGCTCTTTTCATTAATTCTTCATTTATTTCCCTTCTAGATTCTTTCTTTAATGACCGTTAGTGCTTTTAACGGATTTCTTTGACACTTTTGGTCCTTCTCGTCATTCTTGGTCCTGAAACAATTATTGTACCAACAAACAACCAAACTTGCAATATTTCATGCGTTAACATATATATTTCACATATTTTTGAGAGATATTTTATGTATATTTGGAGCGTTATCAAATCCCCCCATACTTAGCTTATTGCTTGCCCTCAAGCAATCAAAGCGAAAGCATTTCGTTTTATAAACCAAATTAATGATCACAAGCATAGATAACGCGACAAAGCAACTCACGAATTTTTATAGATAAGATTGTTTTCACACTCGCTCAGTTTAGTAAAAAGGATAGTAAACGGAAGTCACTCATACTTGCAGTCATGAAATGTTCAAATTACCATAAGCTTGTACAAGAAACTAAACTTCACCGACATGGCTTAAGCACCAAACATAAACATTAAAAGAGGTAATTTATTTAGTGATATTATTTTTATATTTGTTGAAAAAGGTTTATAATAAAATCATAATCCACCTTATCC
>BQNB010095730.1:14507-25793 GCA_026074375.1 Tanacetum coccineum
CGATTAACTATTAAACTACGAACTATTATAAACAATAAATATACGGGGTGACCGAGTCTTTTACTCATATCTAACATTGCCTTTGCGACATTTGTATGTGCGCGTTATCAGGAACACCCAACTAAAAAACACCTCAAAGAGGTCAAAAGGATCTTTCGCTACCTAAGACAAACCATTAATATGGGTCTTTGGTACTCGAAGGATTCTGGGTTTGAGCTAATTGCATATTCAGATGCATACCTTGTAGGGTGTAATGATGATTGCAAAAATACATCAAGAGGCATTCAATTTTGGGAGATAAGCTAGTCAATTGGTCATCAAAAAAGCAAGATTGTACAACAATGTCAACTACGGAAGCTGAGTACGTATCATTATCTGAATGTTATGCTCAAGTCATTTGGATGAGGACGCAACTGCTAGATTATAGATTTCGGTACAACAAGATTCCAATATATTGTGATTCACAAAGTGCAATTGCCATATCTTGCAATCCGGTACAACATTCTCGTACAAAACACATTAACGTCCGGTATCACTTTATCAAGGAGCATGTTGAAAAATGTACCATTGAACTTTACTTTGTCGGGACGAAATACCAACTTGCTGATCTTTTTACAAAAGCCCTTCTAAAAGAAAAGTTTGAGTATTAATTCACAGGATTGGTATGCGATGTATGACTCCAACTCAGTTGAAACGTCTGGCAAAGTCATCTTCTTGAATGAAAGATCATACACCAAAACTTGTACATACTTAAAAAAAATACAAAATTTTAAAATTTCAAAAATTCAAAAATGAAATTTCAAAAACAAGAAAAAATATTATCTTTTACTATATTTTTCATATTTTTCAAAACTAAAAAAATCAAATACAAATTTGAAAAATAAAAAAAATACAAAAAGTGCTTCTTTAAATGCAAAATAAATGTATTAGTTGCATGATATTGTATTTCTCAAAAAGTGCTTCTTTAAATGCAAAATAAATGTATCATGAACTGAGAGGGAGTAAATCATTCAAAATGGTATTTCACTACTAAAATATGTGGTTTGTAATCAAAATCCATTTACAATGGATTTCTTTAAAAACATCTTTAAAAAATCATCAAGTTTGAAAAATTCAAGTGCGCAAAATTGAAAGAAATAAGAATCCCTTGAATAAGTTCTTTAATTAGACATTTATTCAAGGGGGTGTCATGAAATTTTTAATTTTCAAACATCTTCTTAAGAATGTTCAAAACTACAAAATTAACTATCTTTCGATAAAGTTCTTTAATTAGATATTTTATTGAGGGGGAGTTATAAAATTTTTTCAGTCAAATCATCATCAGAAAATAAAAGTGTGTTCTCAAAAGAAAAAATAACTTCTTTTTAAACAAATCTTTTTCAAAAGAAAATTTTCAAGAGTGGATAATTGTTCGAGGGGGAGTTATAAAATTTTTTCAGTCAGCAACGGGAACTTAACTGCAAAATAATTCAAAAAGGTTTGATGTGGAAAGTGGTCTAACTCTAATGGGGAGTTATGAAAATTTTTAGGATCACAAAGATATACGAAAGTAATTACAAGGGCTAAAAGTATAAATGTGCAAAAGAAGAACTTTCGTATTGGTGTTTATTGATTACGAAAGAAACTTGAGGGTCTGAAATGACAGAGTTCAAAAAGTTAGCTTTCGTAGGGTTGAAATACTTACCGAAAGAAACTTGAGGGTCTGAAATGACAAGTTTAAAAAGTTAGCTTTCGTAGGGTTAAAATAGCTTACGTAAGGAAACTTGAGGGACTAAAACTGCCAAAATTAGAAAGTTATTTTTGGAAGTATAAAAGAAACAGTTTTCATACGCAACTTTTTCGCTTTCGTAAATTGATAAAAAAGGTTTCGTAAACTCTCTAACTACGTTGAGCTTTCGTAACAAAGAAAATAAGGATCCAAATCGTTTTCTTGACTCTCTGTGAAATTAAAACATAAGATAATGTGTCCTATTTGTATTATTTGTGCTTAATTGTTAATATTAATTAAATGAAATAGGTTTCGTTTAGATCTAGGGTTTCGTAAATATGCAAAGTGATTAAAAGGTGAAATTGATTGAGGCAAAATGTTCATGTATGTCTTGTGACATGATTGGGATTGATTGATCACTGAAAATATCATTTGTAGATTTAAATCATGAGGTTTTGTAACGATGATAGGTTTCGTAACTTTGAAAATTACTTTTGGACATAAGCATAAGCTTAAATTGTTAATAAGATGATAAATAAGCTGAAAACAAGTCAAAAATATTTAGGATATCACTTTTCAATTGGCAAATTTGTTTACGAAAGTAATTATTTTATGTTTCGGTTTCGTAAAAGCTTATCAAAGGGTTTCGTGAACAGTAATGGGCCAAATGGGTTTCGTAAATGATATTTTAGGCTTAATCAATGGGGTTCGTAATAAACAATGGGCTTTTAAGGTTGGGTTTCGTATAAGGTTATTAATGGGTAAAAAAAAATTTAACAAATACTCAAGTAGGCTTAATTGTTAAACAAAATCGCATCTTACGAAAATATATGATAACTTTTGTTACAAAATCATATTTTATATTGATAAATGGATCAAATGGTGAAGATTAGGTCCGGTTTGTCCGTTTCGACCGTTTACTGAATTTAACAGGATGAAGATTGAGCAATCTACTGACCATCCAAATATCGTATAAGACTAGGTTTTGTATAACAAAAATTTTTTAGTTAGTGTCAGTTGATTTCATACCATGAAAAAGGAAACAGGAAGAGGATTTACAAATGTGCTTATCTGTTTGTGATCATAAGTTTCTCTTGTTTTGTTCCAAAATGAAAAAGTTTTTAAAGTTTTAAAATAAGATGTTTCAAAAACCGTTCAAAAATATGACTATCTATTGTACATGATTGGGTAAATGGTCTAAGTCATGTCCGGTTTCGGCCATTTTTTGCAATAAATAGAATGAGGAGTGAGTGTCTTAGTGACCATCCAATTATTGCTACATTAAATTGGTTGTATAATCATTGTTTTCAGAAATCTTTGAAAAACTTGTGTTTTGGAAAACTTATCTCAATTTCTAAATCAAAAAGACGTATCATTGTGTCAGAAAGTGATACTCTTTCATTAAATTTTTTAAGAATATAAATTTATACTCTTGGATTTTTTAAAATGGTTGTCACAAACTTGTGTTTATGCCAAATTGGTATTTTTAAAACAGAGTATATTTTTATTATTCTTGAAAGAGTATCATTTCACAAATGCTTTTTGGTGAGGAAACTCAAAATAGAAAGAGAGATAAAATTCATACGCGAAAAATCAAATCAAAGTATGCTCGAAAAAGAAATGCCAGAGCATACAAAATGAGATTAAAAGAAAAAGACGAATAAAGCGTATGGCATGTGCCCGAAAAAGAAAAAATTGGCACATGAGAAAGAAAATGATCAGAATATGCTCAAAAAGAATTACCAGAGCATATAAAAATAGACAGAGTGGAAAGAGACAAAAATGTTATATAAATGTGTATTACATTAACTTTATCTCATTTCACTAATCACTTTATGTCATCATACAGTATTACACATGGCTCAACAAGTAATTCCAGCTGCTCAACTTGTTCCAAGATTTCATACGATTGGGAGATGCAATAATTACACGGTGTTACAGAGTATTCCATGCTCTCCTGAATGCAAGATTGTTGGGCAAATTTTACTTGATCATCTACATGGTTATGCTTTAACTGCCACTGCTGATGTCCCTGTTGTGTACTTACAACAATTCTGGAGGACGGTTAGCAAAGTACCTGGTCCTGAAGACACGATCAAGTTTATGCTGAATACTCAAGAGTTCATTTACACAGTGGATATGTTCTGTGACATTCTTTATTTGCTTGTGGAAACTCCTAACAATCCATTTGTTTCACCAGTCAACATTAAAACTATTGAAGCTTTCATGAACAAGGTTAGCTATCAAGGTGTGGTTGATAAAGTAAGCGCCTTCTACACAAAGAATCTAGCTCAACCATGTCAAACAATGTTCAAGGTGTTCAACCGCTGCTTAACCACAAGAACATATGGAGATGATCAGAAAAGGATAAATATTCTTTAACGGTTTCATGCCATGATCAACCGAACAAATTTTGATTATGCTGCTCTTCTATGGTGGGATTTCATGAATAATGTGAGACAAACGAAAGAAGCCATCCAGTATCCTTGATTCATCAAGCTCATAATTACTGATTGAATGAAGAAATTCCCATAAATTCCCAAATGGATTGAAGAGGATTATCATTCTATCAAAGATGATATTCCATTGGTTAGTATGTACACTACTAGGGATGTGCATGTACGAGGGATGCTAATTCCAGATGCGTTTCTAACTGCGGAGATCCGTGCCACTATTGACTTTAAGGAGTATGAGAGGGTGTTTATGCCTATAGATGTTCCAATGAATCAACCCCAACCGGTTGTTTCTACCCAAGGAACGCATAGGTCTACACCTAGAGCCTATAAGACACCTACCCTTACTACTAGTCCTCAGGGGAAGAAGAGGAAGCAGAGTGCTGGAGAATCAATTTCACCAAGGCAATCATACAAAATAACCATCAAAAGGAAGAAACTGAGTACAACTCCAATTCCACCTCCCAGCAATGATAGAGAGAGAGATGAAATAGCTGAGGCCACTCTTTTAATTTTGACTTTACACAAAACTGCTTTAGCAGCTGAAGCACAAGAAAATATAGATAACGTACACGAAAAGTTAGCAGAAGAAGAGATTGTAAAGATGGTTGAAGGTGATAAAGAAAAAGAATCATATGCAAGTGAGTTTGCTGATTCAATTCTTAATGATGATGTTGATGATTTCGGTACTAGGTTAGAGCCCGAGAGTCATAAGGAAAATACAGAAAAGGTTGATGATGATGATGTAGAGATTGAGAAAGAAATGAAAGATGACGTAGAGATTGAAAAAAAAAAGAATGATAAAGAGATTGAATATGAAAAGAACAATGATAATGTCGAGGACACGGAAAAGGTTGTTAAAGAAAAAGATAGTGTTGATGATATGACGGGTAGTATGGAGATTAGGAACGAGCAGAAGCAGACACCAATTCCTTCACCAACTAGATCCCCTAGGATTGTTTCATCTTTTGATAAAATAGTTTCTGAGGAATTGACAGCTATTGCATCACCAACCACCTGCTACTACATCCAAAGTTTCATCCACAATAAAACGCAAGAAACAATCTATTTCTTTCAGGTCAAAGACTCTACCAAAAAGTATTGCTGGCATGTGCATAAGAAGCGGTCTAATTCGTTCTCATATCAAAAATAATTTTGTTACTCATGATTTCTTTATGAGCAAGATTCATGAAGTTCTTGATAATTGCAACAAGGTCATACCTGACACAACATCTGCAAAAACCAAAGAAATGACCACACAAGAGATGCCGCGTCTAGTTAATCTTGCTGTTAACAAAGATCGTGAAGTTGATCCTATAAATGCTAAAGAAATGGTCTCCAAAGAATTTGCAACTCATGGACCAAAAATGATTGAAGAACTGTTTCGAAAGCACATGCTGAATACAACTCTCAATCTTTATCCCACAACAAGCACGTCAACTGCTAGAAAATCATCTGCTGATCTTCAACATCAATTGTATCTGAATATGAAGTCAAAGCCTCAAGATCAAGCAGCTGATCCAGAAATATGGGAAATTTTGAAAGGCAAGTTTAAAAAATAATAACTTTTTGCATATCACGATGAACATCATAGGAATGTTGATCCTCCTGAAGGGGGGAGAAACATGGTGAAAAGATATTTTGGAAAAAGAACAATGGAGAAAACCACCTTTGCTTGGTGAATTAGATCGTGACATATTAAGAGCATTTGAAAGAGAAATAACCAAGCGACTAAGTCACCGAGAGCAAATGAGAAGATGGGAATCTTTTGTGAATGGAAGACCAATTCTATCGACGATGAAGCGTCTGTAATAATCAACCCTTAGGGGGAGATTGTTAGGTTTAAGAAAAGTGTTTATTATTATATGAATTGGTCTTTGTATAATTTTGATTAGTTTTATAGTTTTATTAGTAATTATAATGTGATAAAGTATATTTTAGTCAAAGTTAAGTAATGTTGACCAAGGTTTGACTAAAGTTAGGAAAATAGGATAAGATAAGCAATAAGTATAAATACCCATCTAGGAGGGGTATTTATACAAGACTTTACATTTGTTGTAATTCACTTCTCCCTCCCATTTCTATTTTCCTTTTGAAATGAAAATTTAGAAAATGATAAAAAAATACTCTCTAGCTCCTCTCCTCTATTCTATTAACTTTTGTATGATTACTACTATGCAAACATGACATATAACAATCAAAATGAGATTGATAGTTGTCTCGGTTGTAATCGTTTCTCCCGCTTGAATGCCAATTATCACGGTTTAAATTACGGTAATCATTGTAAAAATGAGTACGACGAAAGGTTTGCATGAATTTTGCTTCTTCTTCACGGGACATGGGTATGTCATCATCGTTATGATCAGGATTTGGTTTCAAATAAGATTGAAGTTCTTTATATTGAGCATCCATTTTCATGGTCATGGCATCCATTCAAGCCATAATTTTGTTAGTGTCAGAATTACTACTACCTTCATCGGCAAAAGCAATGGTTTTCTTAAGGGATGGTTTTGTTTTTTAGTTTTTAGCCCAGTCGAGCTTGAGTAAGACTTTGTCTTCAAGAAGTTGGTAAGATTGATTTGGAGTTTTATAGAGGAAAATACCACCGGCTGCGGCATTTAAAAATTCTTGGGTAGTTTCGTTAAGACCGTGGTAGAAGATTTTTATGATATTGCCTTCGGACAGATTATGACCATGGCAGTTTCTGAGCATTTCCTTCATACGGAGCCAAGCATATGTCAGAGATTCGTTTTCATGTTGGGAAAAGTCTCGGATTTCTCCGAGGAGTCGATCAAAAAGAGTTGGGGGAAAGAATCGGCTAATAAAAGCGGTTTGAAGTTCATCTTATGTTTCGATAGTTCCTTCATTTAGTTCATCCAGCTATGTTTTTGCTTCTCCAGTGAGTGATAGGGGAAACATCATCAAGTGGACGACTTCATTCTCGGTGTCTCTGTATTTAAACATATCACATATTCCGAGTAATTCGTGAATGTGTTTGTGAGGATTGGTTTTGATTCTACCATCGAACTGGTTTCCTTTGACAAGAGTCAAGTGGTTTCCTTTAATGGCAAATTCATTTGCGATTTTAGGAATAGTGATTGCAGAACCGGGAGTCGGAGCGACAACACGGTCAGCAACCCACATAGGTTTATCATCCACGGGATCGTAATTTCTAAGAATATCAAGAACGTGACGGAAATGGTTGATGACAAGAAAAGGTGGAGAAGACTATTTTTTTAGGTCGTTCATTTCTTCTTTCGAATGGAACTCTTCTGTTTCGTTGACGAAGTCTTCAATTCAGATTTAGAAGCACGTGTATGCATACAAAGGAGAATTTGTATGGTTAGCCAGAAAACTGTACGGAGATTTTTTTAAATAAGAGGGAATGTTAAAAATTATTTTAAAAGTTTGATTACAGAACATCTTTAAAATCCCCGGCAACGGCGCCAAAACCTTCTGATGTGTTTCAAAAGCTTTAAATTTATAACACTAAAAATACCGATTTATTATATTGAATCATACGGGTAAAAGTATAACCCACGTATGTAGTATAATCTTTTTAGGTAACACCAGGTCGTTCACAGGGATTGCGTAGTGTTCGAATAATCAAAAGAAAAATAAACTTTAACAGACTTAAAATAAACTGAACTGAATTCAATAATGAGAAAGATGATTACTCGGA
Organism: Tanacetum coccineum; assembly: GCA_026074375.1. Taxonomy (NCBI): domain Eukaryota; kingdom Viridiplantae; phylum Streptophyta; class Magnoliopsida; order Asterales; family Asteraceae; genus Tanacetum; species Tanacetum coccineum. The sequence continues at coordinate 22,351 of BQNB010095730.1, forward strand.
TAAATTCATATAACTCATAAGCAATGGTGATAGCTACGATCTCAAACTTAGGACTTTAACTTATAAAAAGGATTTTCTCATCAGAAAATGTTTTCACAAATTAACTTGTTTAACTTAAGACTTATATTTAGTTAACTCGATCAAATGTGTCACTTAAATAATCCAGTTACTATTATCTTAAATCTATTTTGTTTATCAAATAAATAGGTAGATTTCTCGTCACAAATGATAAAGATCATAGACAAATCTTTAAAACTATATAATTTACAACGGGTCTTTCGACCTATAACGGTATGAATATACAATCAAAGTTGATAATCAAAGTTTATAAGATTAGATACGATAGGATTTTAACATAAGCTTAAGATTAACAAGATCGTAATTATACCAAACGCTTATTCATTATATTATTTTCATCGAGTAGTCATGAGATATTTAGCCCCTCATGGCTATGAAGTTCATAACAAAATCAAGTAGATAAACAAGAAACATACTATGTATGGGTGAGAATATGGATCATAATTATACCTGTAACAAGTTTAGAATCAAAATACAACCTTTATTCTACTAAATATTATGATGTTCTTCGTCGTTCTTCGTGGTTTGATCTTCAATCTTCAAGTGTTTGTGGTGTTTATGGATGAAATGGTTATGGGATGATTTAGGATGGAATGATGAAGAGACGAATATGATTGAAGGAATGATTGAGTTTTTTATATTGAAATGTGTGTGAAATTCGGCTTAATTTATAGGCTGAGTGAAGGTCGAAGTGCGACGCACAGAGAATATTGTGCGGCGTACTTTGGCTAAGTCGGTGGGAATTTCATAAATGCTGCTAGGATGTGCGGCGCACTCAAGGAAATGTGCGGCATACTTGGTAATTAAATGCAGTCTTCATTAAATAGTATTTAATTCTTTGACTTAGTAGGAAGTGCGGCGCACAAGGGAAATGTGGGGCGTACTTTGGGACTTTTTCAGCTTTGGTCCTTTTTTTTCTTCTATATTGCTTCTCAATAACTATAAACACTTCAACTTTTATTCTTTTTGAGCTCGGGATATCTTCAAGTGAATCTGCACATAATTTATTCTATTAAGTATCGAAAGTTAACGAGAAATGATAAAATATATATAAATAACGCCGCCAAAAACATGTATAGTTAAGGCGTTATCAAGTTGTATGTACAACAAGTCACTCGATGAACTATACTTGTGTTCTACTTTTATTCTTATAAACTCTATGGATTCACTCAACATTATTGTTGACTTTAAGCATGTTTTATCTCAGGTCCATAAAGGTAAATGTTTGCTTGTTGATGAGGAGTCACGCAAAGTCTTTTGGAAGCTTGTTGTTGTGTTCCATTCGATAAAAACTTTTATCAAATGTATTGTGAAACTTGTTGTAATATGCTAAAATGATCTTTGGGACCGTTGCTTTATAACTCTGATTTTCTTGTGAATGGAACACTACTTTTTAAAACGTCTCACTTAGAGTCATTTTCTATATCCTTGTACCTTGTGACTATGAATTAACACCAATGGGAGTGGGGGGACCAGTTGGCTTTATTTATTAAAAACTCTGGATTTTTCTGTGTATGGGAACTCCTAACTTTTTATAACGGTTCTCACTTTGAGGTTCAGTTTTTTTCTATAACACATGTGTACCTTGTTGACTATGGAAAATTAACACCAATTGATATTTTCCGCTACCATTGTAAAAAATGGGTAAGGGTTGGTTTAAAAAAATCGCCATGTCTAAATTTAGTAGTCACAAGGAAAAATACTCTAAAATAGCCACTCAGTCATTCTCTAAAAAAGACACCCTTTGGCCGGTTATTTATTGGCATTGTTTCTAACTCGGGTAATTTTCATTATATCTTTACACCATTCTCAATTCCAACATAACTCCCAAAAATCCCTTAAAATACCAAACTATTTTGCCTCAACGTCAATGGCAGCCCTATGGGAGATTTATGGGGACGATCCTTCTTTTTTTTTTACTTGTTTCAGTGGGACCTTTTGTATATTTACCAAGTGATTTGATTTGAAAGTGGGGGGATGAATTAAAAAATCATTTCAACAAAACGGCAAAAATTTATTTATGTGACTTTTTGTTGGTTTCAACTATGTTTATTGCTTGCAATTTGTTAGGATTTTTAACTAATTTAGTGATGTTACTATGTTATTTGCTTGCACTTGTAGGATATTAACTATTTAGGATGTTAACTTATGCTTGTTGAAGATTTTGTTTTATGCTATGATAGTTTTAGATGATTGCATGCTTAGTGTTTGGGATTTTAGAAGTTGATTCCAAGTTCTGGCATTTTTGGGCCTTCTATAAATCAACGGATCCACCTAAGCATGGATCCGTCTTTGGTTTAGGTAGATTCGTCCAAAGCCAATATTCATGCTATATGATCCTAAATGTGAAATTAAACCTTAGGATAAAACATAACCTCCATATAATCTACGAGCCTTCATGCAAAACACTTTACCATTTTCACCTTATAATCATCATCTACAACCCTATTTTTCTTCACATTTCTTCCAAATTTCACAAACACATACCACCAGTTTATCACCATGAGTAGTTTATCCAAAACAAACCCACCCAACTACAAGAGAAAAACCGCAAGAATCCGTATCAAGTCTCCAACTTATGTAAACCTTGAATCCTCAAGTGAGGAACACCACAATTAAAGAACACCTTCTCCACCTCCAAGAAAGAAATCACTTTCACCACCTTATGTACCATCAAAATCCACCTTAATTAAATGCACTTATTAAACCGTTTCATTATCTCCTAGTGAATCACCAACACCAATTCATGTGGCTCCACCACCTGAACTAAGATTTATCATACAAATGAAGCTTGAACCTCAAGAACTACCACCACTACAAACACCACCTAATAATCTACATATTTCAACCATGGATAATTAGCCACCGGGTCCTTCAAATCCATCACCACCACCTCACTTTCGACATCCATCGCCTTGATTTAAACATCCGCTACCACCACAACCATTGTTTGTTAACACCAACAACAATGCACCACGACAAGAAAACCTCCAAAACTTGCCACCAAACTTAGGAAACCAACAACTACTAAACCCTCACAACAACATCTTAGATTTTGCACATCTAAATGATTTACAACCCCTTCACAATGTGTTTTGCCAATGTTATAGAACAACTAGGAATGAAATCCACATGTTGCGAGAATGTGTTAACTACATGTTTTCTTATATCCGACACCACCTTGGATCTTCATCCAACCCACCATACTTCCCGCATTAAACAACTTTTTGTTTAGCCACAACCTCGGATTATATGGAACAACTTTTATCCCAAGATTTGAAGTCTTAGTTCTTCTTACTTTTCTAGCTTATTTTTAACTTTATAGTTGTTGTCATTTCTAGCTTACTATTATGCTCATTTTTATG
>BQNB010095731.1:0-25793 GCA_026074375.1 Tanacetum coccineum
GGGGTTTAGGGTTATTGGCATAGGGTTTAGTGGTTAGGGGTTTAAGGTTTTTGTATAGGGTTTAGTGGTTAGGTGTTTAGGTTATTTGGTATAGGGTTTAGTGGTTAATGGTTTAGGTTTTTGGTATAATGTTTAGTATATATCACTTGTGATATTATACCTTGTGGTTAGGGGTTTAGGATTTTTGGTATAAGGTTTAGGGTTTTTGGTATAGATTTTAAAGTTTATGTATATATCAATTATGATATTATACCTAGTGGTTAGGTATTATACATAGTGATTAGGTATTTAGGGTTTTTGGTATAGGGTTTAATGGTTAGCAATTTAGGATTTTTGTTATATATTTTAAAGCTAATGTATATATCATTTGTATATTATACATAGTGGTTAGGGATTTAGGGTTAATGGTTAGGTGTTTAGGGTCTTTGGTATAAATTTTAAAGTTTTATGTATATTTCATTTGTGATATTATACCTAGTGGTTAGGAGTTTGGGATTTTTGGTATAGGGTTTAATAGTTAGGAGTTTGTGGTTTTTAGTCCTTCTTAATGAAAAGAGTCTTATCAATTGTTCCTCTTCGGTATCATTCTTCAAACAAGAAGTTGATAAAGTAGACATACCATGCTCTAGGAGCTTGTGTAAACCCATAGAGAGCTTCACAAACTTTGTAGACCGTCTTTGGATAATTAGGATTATAAAACCTGGAGAGTGAGGACACATAAGACCTCCTCTAATTTTGCCATACAGGAAGACACTGTATCACAGCCATCTGAGAGACTATGTAAGCCCATGTAAGAAGCAAAGGCTTATAAAGATCCTAATGGCCTTATATCCCTGGCCACAGGAACAGCAAAAACTCTTATTCATAATCTATCCCTTCCTCTTGTCTATGTCCATGGCACCTAACCTTTGCATTATTTCTAACCACAAACACTCTCTAATCTTTTTATTTCTGTTTTTCCCATTTTGTTTGTTCCAAATTTTTTGGGGGGCCTTTTTGTTTTCACATAAGCTATCTTAAGAATCAAACTTTTTTAATCTTGGAACTGCAACAGTTCTTCCTGCATTTTAGCATCAAACCAACTTTCATCTTCAAGTGCTTCAGAGATCTCTTCTTGGGTTTCATTTTGAGAAAGGAAAAATGCATAATAAACAATGTTGGAAGTGCTTTATGATTATTTCTTCTTTGCTTTTGAATATAACTTAAAAAAGCATGGGCTCCAGAACTTTTGGTCACTTTGCTTCTTGTTTGAACTGCTGATTGTGGATCTCCAAGAATTAGAGTTGAAGCGTATTGAATTAGAGTTAATCTTTGATGGGGAAATTGGACTGACATTCATAACTGTTTATAAATTTGTGAAGTCAACACACTGCACCCCTCATCCATATAAGATGCATTGAGTAAATTACCAGCAGTAGGGGGGGGGGGGGATTTTCATAAATTTCCTCAAGTGTAGGTATTTTTGAATCATCTTGGTCAGTATTAGTTAGATAAGTGAAGGATAGTCCACCAGAAGGACTGGCAGTACTAACTGGTGTGATAGCAGTATTATCTATGTTAGTACTGCTAGCTTTAGCAGCTCCTGCTTGAAGAAGCAAATCCTTAGTTTCTTAGGCAAACTCTTTCTTAGAGCTTCAGCTGCATCATTAGCATCATGTTCTTGTCTTTTAAGTCTTTCAAGCTTATCCAAAAAGACTTGATCCTCCTTATCTACTGGCTTTAAATACAGGATGCTTGGTAGGTTCTTCACCTGCATTATTTGCTTTTGAGCTCTTGACTGTTGAAGTATAAGAAGACCATATTGGCAGTACAAGTATGCCCTGAGCAGATTCAGCTGCTATTTCAGAATCACTAGCATCAAGATTTATCTTCTGTACTACATTTATGAATTTGAGTTTGTGGACCTGCATGTTTGTTAGCTTGATTCTATGATCTCACAGGTTGATAATTCATTGAATAGTTAAATAATCAAGATCAAACAGCCAAGTTGGTCCTTTCCCTGCATACATTTGGTTTATTTTTCTAAAAAAGGTTATGTGCGGGTTTTCTTCATCTCTCTTGGTGTCTATAAAGTGTTACCCTAAAAGCTTGCTGATGTACAGAATACCCATACTTATATACCCTTCATCTGATTTCCCATCAAACTTGCCAGGTTAGTCAAATGGTATTCAAGATGGTTACATGCACCAAATAAGGTGCTTATATATCTTATGATTGGGATTTTGACCAGGTATAAGATAATAAGGTGTTTATTTTTGAGGCTTGTCACTTAATACCTCTATTAAGGACATAACAAGCAGTACTAACTGCTTCAGCCCAAAAAGTGTTAGGTAAAATTGAATTATGCTAGCTTACGTTAAATAGCAGCCTCATATAGTGGGTCATGTTCTTTCTTTCTCAGCAACTCTATGTGGTTATGGAGTTCTGGGGCATTTTGGATTTCCTCTTGATCACCTTTGACCCACAGAATTTCATTAAAAATCTCTGTTCTTAAATGTCTTTACATATCACATCTATAGATTTAACTTTTAGATTTATTCTTGTTATCAATTTGTCTTAGAAAGTTCCTTAAGGATTCACAATTGTTTCTCCTGTAGTTCGTAAGAAGAACATAGCTCAAATAAACTGCTTAAATAAGCAGTGATATCCAGGCAATTAATGTTTATGGTTAAACGCCTTACAGAGGTTGGTCTAACATAAATCCATATGCAGTAGATGTTAGGGATGAATTATTAGAGTCACTGTCTGGGCTTGACGGAGGCATTGTGTTGCTTTCCTTTCGTCATCAAACATAGTGTGGTCTTTTTGAAAATTATTTGAAGGTAAACCTCTTACAAGTTTCCCTTACAAGTTTGTTTAAGTTTTTAAAGTTAACTTGACCTAACTCTTATGCCTTTGTTTGGTTCATCAAATTGTGGCCTTTGCATTTAAACAGGCCTAAAACCTCTAGAAGGACAATGTTCCGCCTAGATTGAAACATACATATTTGTATTGTCTAGGGTATTCTAAGTTAAGACTTGATGTTCATCAGGTAACTTAAATCAGGAGACAAAACCAAGGACATTCTGAAGCCAGTTGAAAAGAAACGTTGTCTTCTGTCACAGATCTGTGACACAGAAAAGAGATTTGAAATGCTATAGTTCTTTCACAAAGACTCTCCTCAAATCTAACTTCCGTCTTTTATTTTACCTTTACAGTTTTTGTAACCTTTACTTCCTCCAAAAGCAATAGGGGTCACATTAAAGTCTTGATATTCAGCAAGGTAGGCCTTGTTTCCAGTCATGTGCCTGGAAACATCCGACTATCAAACAATCCTTTGTCTGTAAGCTCAATGTGGAAATCTTGCACATTAAATATAAGAGATTAGGTTTCTTAGGGAACCCAAGCTGTTTGGGCTTGGTCTGCCTAGTGGATCTTTGAAAAGGGTAAACATTTTCTAAGACTTGATACCCATTGTAGTTGGAGACGTGGTTCCAGTGATGTCTTTTGGTGTCTCCAAGTACAAACCTGCTGAGGATTTACAGCAGTTTCCCTTTCCTTTAACAGCACTAAATGCAGTTACCTCATATCGGTATTAACCTTTTGTTTTGATTAACTTTGTTCTAAGTGTCGTTGTTTATTAAATGACTTTCTATAAAAGGTGAAACAGATTTATGAAGCCAGCTTTTGGTCTAGCATTAGTAACATAGGCTTAAACTATTATTAACTTTCTTGCTGCCATTATTTGGTAATGTCTTGACTGTTTTATATTTATACCTTGCAGTATTAAACTTTGTCTCGTACTGCTAGTTCTAGCTAGTATTAATGGAATCTTTCCAGTTCTTTTAGTTTGTACGCTTTTGGAAACAAATGGTTTTGATGATTCATTATTTGCACATTGGTCCATACTGGGCCTTAATTCGCCCTTTGATAGACCCTTACTCTATCCTATTGTTTAATTCAGCTAGTTTAGCATCTTTTTCATGAAAATTCACTCAATCTTAATAAGATGGCTATAAAAACTTCCACTTACAAAAGGCATGCCTTTTTGGTTTTACCCAAATCCCAAACCCAGTTTTGTGAGCACATTAATCACTAACAATCCTTTTTATCAGTTTTAGACGTGACTTCATGTTGTTTTGTTCTACTAACAGTTTGCCTAGGTGTTTTTACATGCTTATTAGTATTAATAAAAAGCAAAAATAGGTATTTCTATTCTTTGAGGTGGGTAGAGGACTCATGTCTCATCTTACTATCTGATTCATACTCCTCATTGATAGGAGCAATAAACACAAACTTAGGTTCATTTACTACTTTGGGTCGATTGTCAACTAGTACCAGGATAGACTTCATGTGTTTTTCTTACTACATTTTGATTACAAGATTTAAAGTCACTACCTCCTAGATCTGAGCTACTAGTGTAGATGCTTAGGTCCTTATGAAATTGGAGTTTTTCATTCTATTTTTGTCAGGTTCAGAGGGATGTAGTTCCCGGTCATTGAGGGGGAATCAATGCATGCATCCCCTTGCATATTATCATTCACATTGACTATTTTTTTGGTTTCTATTGTCTACTAACAGATCTACACTTTGGAAAACGCATTTTCATGACTTAAAACTCTTTATTCAATTGCTGACCATACCCCAAGCCAGCCTTATCCCTAGAACCTTATCTGACTACTTTAGCAATTATTAAGATTTTTAGAAGAGTTGTGCCATTTTTCTACTTTAGCTTTTAAATCTTCTTTTTCTTTTTCAGCTGTTGCCATTAGGTTTTTTTGGTATGTACGGACCATCAGTTTTTCATCCTAAGTACAATTTTCTAAACCTATCTTTTCCTCTACCAAGTTGACCCCTGGTTGATGAGCAAACTAATGTGCTTCAACTTTCTTTAAAGATTGTGTATATGGCTATGTTTTTCTATACTGGCATCTCCAAGTTGTTCCCTCTGTTCATCATATAATTTTTTAAGTTTAGCATAAGACTCTTTACATTCTTTGGAATAAGAAGTTACCTTTGTGTCTGAACCTGAACTGTTGCAAGCCATGAAAGCATAGTTCTCCTGTTCATCTTCTGAGTGACTGGTCCACTCAAACACTTCTCATCACGAGTCACCAAGCTTTAGTGTCCTCTTGTTTACCAGATCTTCTCCAATTGTTTTTTTTTACTTATTTATAGCGGTTACAAGCATATTCCTCCTCACATCTTTATTCCTTTGTTATGCCACTCTTTAAGCAAAAATGCCCTGTCTAGTTGACAACTATAGCACTCAACTTTGGTTTTGTCAAAACCAACTGGTTCCTTGGCATCAAACTGTAGCTTTCTACCTGTCTTTTTGTAGAACTTTTTCAGTTCATGGAAATCATTGCTACCTTACATTTCAAGCCATTGTTTATAAATCAAACTCATCAAGCTGTTCCAAATCCTCATGATCTAATTATGGATAACTGGATTGATTTGCAAGTAAGGAGTATGATGAATATGTATCACTGTGAGTTATGACCAGAAGAGTTAGAAAAACAACCATAAGCGGTGAACTTACCTTAATTAGTACTGCTAGTGTTCTTGAAATGAATGCACATTGTGTAGTGCTAGAGGATGATGCAGTAAAGCCTTTAACATCAGACTCAAAGACTCTAAGATTAATTATACATGTATCTACAAACTGAGACTGTCCACTCATGGCTTGGTACCCCAGAATAAGGAAACCATTAGAGGACCAGGCAGGAAGGGTAAAGGACCTTAAGGAACTTTTGATTTTGCATCTTTAGTAGAAACGCTGCACCATGAATCATATAGTGACTCAAAAGACTCTGAAAAATTGTCTAGCCTGTAATGTAGGCCTTCGGCGTTGGTTACAGAGGAAGCTTCTAACTGTTACTTTAGAATATACTTTTGCATCTTTCTGTGATTCAATCTTTCCACCAATCTAGACTAGATGCTTCCTACATCTCTTTGCATCGGTATTTTTGAAATTAGCAAGATGAGATCTTCTGTAAAGCCATAAGCAAGGTAGTCCTTGCTTTCTTTCTCTTTATCTGGCTTAAAGTTTCGTCTGCAGTCTTGGGAGGTGTACCTTTATTAAACCATTTGTATTAGTTGAGACCCACCCGGACCATTTCTCTTTAAAAAAACTTCCCAGATAGGATAGTCTATATGGCCAATATGTTCTATTTTCATGGCCCATATATCTTTCTCCCTTTTTTGGATAGGATGTTTTGATTGTTGAAACAGTGTGAGGAGTTTTTGTGTGGTGTTTGTGGATGGTCGGTGGTGCGGTGGAATCCAGATTGGAAGTCATCTCGAGCATCAGAACTCAAAGGTACATCGAGAAAGGATGTCGAGTGTTCTTGATTCAAGTGACGAAAAAGGAGGAAGTTGAGATCCTAGAGAAACGAATTGAAGATGTGCCTGTCGTTAGAGATTTTCCAGAAGTATTTCCCGAAGATTTACCGGGACTACCTCTGACACGCCAGGTAGAATTTCACATCGAGCTAATACCAGGAGCTACACCTGTTGCACCCGCACCATATCATCTTGCACCTACAGAAATAAAAAAATTAGCTGAACAGCTAAAAGAACTTTCTGATAAAGGTTTTATACGACCAAGTTCCTCTCCATATGGAGCACCGATCTTATTTGTCAAAAAGAAAGATGGATCTTTCCGGATGTGTATCGATTATCGTGAGTTGAATAAACTTACAGTGAAAAATTATTATCCCTTACCGAGAATCAATGACTTATTCGATCAGTTGCAAGGATCCAGCATATACTCCAAAATTAACTTAAGGTCAGGCTATCACCAGTTAAGGGTTAGAGATGAAGATATCCCCAAGACAGCTTTCAGAACATGATACGAACATTATGAGTTTCAAGTCATGCCTTTTGGTTTAACAAACGCACCTGCGGTATTCATGGACCTCATGAACCGTGTATGCAAACCATAATTAGATAAGTTTGTGATTGTGTTTATTGATGATATCCTTATATACTCCTGCAACAAGAAAGAGCACGAAGAACACCTGAAGATTATCCTTGAGTTGCTAAAGAAGGAAGAGCTGTATGCAAAATTTTCCAAGTGTGAATTTTGGATCAATACAGTAAAATTCATTGGACACATGATTGATAGCAGTGGTATTCACGTAGACAAAACTAAGATCGAGGCTATTAAGAATTGGGCATCTCCTACTGCCCCTTCAGAGATTCGACAATTCTTAGGTCTTACACGTTACTATAGGAGATTCATCGAAGGATTCTTTAAAATAGAAAAACCTATGATTGAGTTGACACAGAAGAACACGAAGTTTAATTAGGGTGAAGAACAAGAATTAGCTTTCCAGCTGTTGAAACAGAAGCTATGTGATGCACCTATTCTAGCACTACCCGAAGGCAAAAATGAAAGGTTCAAATGTTGGACTTTTAAAAAAAAGTCTAACAAGTCATATAAGACTTATGTAATTTTTAATAAGGTAATAAATACCATTTTAACTAATGAAAATAGTATTTGGACTTAACATATTATTACACGGAGGTGTTACTAAAAATATGAACTTTTGTGATAAAAAATGTAAACTCCTAAAAATGGAAGGTTAGATGTGTAATAATTAAACATAAGGAATGGTAAATGAGTAAAAAATGTATTAATACAATACTTAAAAGACATTAACTTCCAAAATATTAATTTTATCCGAAATAGTCAGCTTTTCTAAAAATAAAAAGTTACAAAAATAGAAAGTTTTCAACTCAAGTCACGTAAGATAAAACGTGCAGTAATATAATAATAACTCAATTGAATGGGGTTTGGGATTTTAGTCTGCGCAGTGAGATTTCTCATCACATGTAATGTATTGAGATATATATAAATAATATATATATATATCTAAGATATATTTTTAACCTTGACGATGTGGCATCGACGGTGTGTATATTGTGCACATTATAAATTAGCGGCATAATTTAGAGATCGGCGGCTTGTGATCGTTGTGATACATTATGAAATCTTACGTGGACTGTATGATCCGTGGCGTCTTCGCTCATGGTGAGTTCCATTAGCCTCCTTTAATTATTTTTATGTTTTAAAAACCACGCTAGCTGGAGAAACATAGCTTCGTTTTTTGAAAATCGAACCACTAGGTATTTTATTATTTGAACGTTGCAATGCATCTGTGTTGTTTTGCCCTTCCTTCGAGAACCGTCAATCACCGCTAACACGATGGACGCTAAAAGCAATAATAATAGATTATTTTGAGCCTAACGACCTGTCCAGAGGTGTATCCATGCGAGGGCATAAGAGACATATTGTATTTAGTATGTAGTGTTATCACTCCGGGTTGGGCACAGTTAAGGTCGGTTCTTGTGGCACTGAGCATCGTTGTAACTGGATTCACTAATGAACTAAATGTTTTGCTATGCTTGTGTTCAAAAGGAATAGTTTATAAACTCAAAAATCACTCAACGCTTTCGTTGACTTTTTAGCTGTTTAACTCAGTATACTTCTAGCTTGGATTGGGATGGAATGCGGATATCGAAAAGACGTGGACTTGGTGAAATTTACAATACTGATAAAATGTTTTTCTTTAAAGAAACTTAACAACAAGTTGTGGATTATTTTGAAATGATTTTTTAAAACAGTTATTGGGACCTATTTGTAACTCGGAACTTTATGACTAACAAGATTGAATAGTCGTTTACACCGTGCTCTGAAGCATATAAATTATAAGTAGCACCCCCAATTGTTGTATTCTGTTTAGCCCTTTTGTAAATTTGAGGGTGTTAACAATTTGGTACCAAAAGCACGAGATCATAGCGAACAGGGCGTTTTTTCAACCTTGACTATGACTGTTTTTCGCAAATTTTCACGATCGTCTCAAACGATGTCCGATACCGCAGCGCGGCAATCCTTTCCGAACCTTTATGTGTTTTGTAACTAAAGCTTAATTGTATACCTTTATACAATCGTGGTATAATGGTAATTATATATAATAACTATACCCGTTCTCGACGAACCGCTATACCTCTCATATAAGCCCTTCGAATCACGCTAACGCCGCGTATATACGACATGTACTATTGATATTATGGTAATGGTTCGACCATTATGATTACGACATGATCTATACTCGAATATTTTAATATATACACATATACATTGCAATATTATATAAATTTGCGGCTTTGTTAGATTTTTGGAATTTGTTTCTTGACCGCGACTATGGAACCAAAGAGCTAAGAGTAGCAAGAAAGAATTTTTTTGTTGAACATTATCTTTGCATCAACAGTGTATGGAGTATTCTTAAACCCTCAGTTGATGTTATTTCTTATGATTATGCAGGCATTTTAATTTTGTACTTTGGCAATCCATGTGCGATTATGTTTTAGTGATATATAAATGTGGAAGGATTATTGATTGAGGCTTTAGTGGAACGCAATAGGCGCTAATAGGTGTATTTGGAAGTTGTTGTGTTAGAAATTACAGAGCGTTTGTTAAGTTTTGAAACGGTCGTTTTATCAGACAAAGTACCGCCCGTTTTCGCGCGACAAAAAATGTTAAAATTTAAAAATTATAATTAATAAATGATAGAGGCATGTCAAGATACGATCGTATTCGATATAAGGATCGTCCGTATCTCCTAAAAACGAATATTATGGCAAATATGAAACTATAAAAATTTTGTAAAATTCCATCTCTTTTGCGTTATAAACGTGTTTGCTGGCAAATTTTTGCGAGCGGAGCGCTTACCGTCAACTGTTCGAGTCGGTTTTACTGCAACTCGCGAGGTTTCTTTTGGTCTAAAGGGCGAGCGTAATGACAGGTTTTAATAAAAACTAATTCTAAATCTCGAGTTTTCATAACAAAAACCCAATTCACCATGCGGATTAGCGTTTTTCGGCAACTATAACTCAATCGAGTTTCGGGCTCGGCAAAAACTGAAAGTTGTTCAAAATTACGTTATTACTCTTTTTGCGGAGTTTTTCCTAGAATTGTTAAACGACCTATAACGGGTCAAAAACGCAAACGAAGGTCCTGCTTTTTTCCGTATTATTTTTCGGTCTGAAACTTGCAAAGGTGTTTTGGTCATTTTCTGTGGGTTCCAGTCTCGGGCTAAAACTAAAAATAAAAAGTTGGCCGGAATATAGGTTTACATAAAAATGGCTTTGTAGGTCCGAGATGCGAAAATGGTTCTAATGGGGTCGTATTTTTGTAACGTCTAATTTGGGCATATAATAGTTTAACAGTGAAAAAATTGGTATAAGAGTGGTTGATTGCTGAATTTGTTATAAAAATTTGGGAATTGGGCGTTTAAGGATGGTTGCTTTAGAAATTGATAGGATTATAGTGGGACATAATTTAGTATTGGGGTTCTTTAGGGTTGGTTTATTATTTGTTATCTATATGTAGAAAATGTTTATATTAATTTGTATAGATGCATAAGGTATATAAAGTAATATGATGGTAAGTATATATATTTTATTTTTTGGAGTGTCAGGAGTTGGAGGTTATATTTTAATTTATTTTTTTATAGTAATGACAGTGAGGTAATTTTTTTGTAATGTTAAAAGTTTTTTTAATGTAAATTTATGTTATGTATGTTATGTTTAAGTATTTTTTTGATTTAATGGTAGTTTTGGGGAAGGTATATTGAATGTAGTAGTTTGAGTGATTGTTGGAGGTGGGTTTTGGGGGGGGGGGGGTATGTGATAATGTGGGTTGAATGTGATTTTGTAAGAGTGTGGGGTGTTTTGTGTGTAGTGTTGTTGTGTGTGTTAGTGTTTGTTGTTGTTTGTGTTTGTGTTTGTGTGTTGTGTTTTGTTTGGTGGGAAGGTTGAAAGTTTTATTGAGTAGTAGAGTTGATGGATGAGGAGTGTTGATAGTACTAATGTGTTAGGGAAGGGACGTAGTAGATAGGTTTTTAATTGGTGAGCGTGGAGGTGGGTGGTGGAGGGGGTTGTGTGTTCATGATAGAGTGTAATAAGATGTTAAGGAGGGGGATAGTTTATGTAAGGTGGGTGTGGTAATGGGGGAGGGGGTGTTGATATTTAGTAGTGGAATGGTTTTTTGTGTTGAGGATTGGTGTTTGTTTGGAATATTTTTATAATACATAAATCACCTTGCAGCCTTTTCTTTTCTTGTTATTGGAAACATGTTTGTGAATGTACTTGTACAACACGAAACATGAGATAAGCCTTCTGATATTGGATGTATGATTGGGGAGCATGGTACTACCCTGGCTTCATTATGGAGATTCTATATCCGTTATTACTTACTTCGGCACTTGTGGATGATGCTCGTTGTCTTCATTTTATGATATATTTTAGAGTTGTTGTTACCTCGAGACACTTGTCGTATCCTAGGAGTATCTTGACTCCTAGTGTGGACAATTTCAGTTAGCAAACTAATATCGCCGTTACTTCACATTCCGAAGCATTGATTTCTTAATTCACTACTTCTTGTACTTGCTATGATCCTTAAATCTTCAAACCGCGCCTAATGTCCATATTATGAACAATTTATTCAAAAATATATAATAATAAATGAAAATTGCCTTTATACAAACTAAACACCAAATTGCGTCGATTTTTCACAAGAAGGCAAAAGCAAATGTGTTTCCAAAAATGAATGAACAAATAGCTTTATATGTTTTTCTTCTCGAAACAAGGTAAAAAAAATCCCATCTATGTCAAATAATTTACTTATTTTTAAGAATAGGTCGAAAACTTTCATAATCATATATAGTGTGTCGTGACGACATGTTCCCCGCGCTCGTCCTCAATTGAGTGCATAGCCTAGCTAACTACGCCTATAATTAATGAAAGACCACGCAATGTCAAGTGAAAGTCGCATGGCCCTCAATTGTGCATAAGCCTAGCTAACTATGGATAATTCAGGACAAGCTACGCCGGGACAGACTAACCTACGCCTTTAAACTGGTGTTTACGGATAAATGTTTGGGTGCGAACACTTCCACATGGTGATCCTTAATGTAATAGTCCAAATCCGATTCGATTTCGTAAAAACACAGTCCGGATTTTCTTGCCGTTCCTTGCCATCTTTTCTTTCGGACGGTGTTGACTTAGAAAGTCATCTTGCATCAGAATAATTCCGAAAATACTTTTTTGTGTCCATGAGTAAAGTGTGGATCCCATACTAAATCACCATGTTGGTGATGAAAAACCAAGAAATCTGATACCGACACAAAGAAGAAATTTTAACAAGATCAGAAGACACCAAAGTGATGAAAGCCGAGTAACAGTACTCCGAGGCTAATGAAAAGACTTCTCTCTACATCAAATGTATCTTACATCATCTTTCTTTCATTCTTCCGATATGTCGATCAACGTCCGTAGAGGAAAGTTTCTTCTACACTTAAACTAGTGAATCTATCCTTGTCTGAATAAAAAACCGAAATCGTGAAGAAAACTATAACCCTCCGAAACGTATGTGTTTAGGTCATCTAATGTTACGAATGAATCTACACAACTCGAGTTTGTGAATACGAGGTGTTTTTGATTTGTTTCATACTTATGCTTGTAAACTCCGGAAACCAACGTAGAGTGGTGACTCAATTACCATCCATAGATCTCACACTAGGATGCTCAAAAGGGGAGCATTTCGGCGGATAGTCCAAGCTCAATGGTGTCGGATCCAACGCGAACAATAAGATTATCGTACCGTCCACATTGTGTTCCGTAGGAATAAAAACGATACCATTGGACAGTTGGAGTTTGCCGACTTCGTTGACGGTAGATAAAAGACAATCCCATTTGCCGTCTCCGTTTATTCAGTTGCGCAGGAAATCTTGTGCTTGACTTGACAACCGCTTTGAACGATCGATGGTCAACGGCGAATAGCGCATATTGAAAAATAATTGCAAAACTTTGCATTTATGTGTTTAATGTGATATGCGATTTAGTCGGGTGGTCGTACGTTATGTGCGAGCGCGAGGCGGCATTGTGAAATAAACGTTCGAATCGTGGGATAACGCGAATCCTGAATTTAGCCCCACGTTGAAAAACATCAGGATAAGGGTCCTCGTCACGCTCGTTTTGAAAGACACGAGACGGAGAGTCGGTAGGCAGCGGCTCTCGCGTTGGTGTGAGAGCTCGATAAAATCCACTGATGGAACCCGGGTCCGGATGACGATCGTGCTTGAGGCTCAACCGTGAAGAAGCTTAGGTTGATAATATAAGCAAACTGACCAACTTGATAGGGATGGAACCATGGCTATAAAGTCTATGAGCACCCCGTGATATTAAAAATCTCTCTTTTTGTTGATGGAACCATGGCAAAAAGGTCCAGAGCAAACCCCGTGAATATAAAAATCTCTTGTTTGTGTATGGATACCGCACAGCGTGAACACCTACAAATGACTAAGAATCTTTTAGGATAAGCCATCATGGTTTTCAGGCCCGTGAACATCCTATAACTTTAAAAACTTTTCTTGGGCTAGACTTAGCCAGCAAATTAAGTCTAAATGTGGTTTATCATGCTGGCTATTTAGGCAATCATGAGTTAACGTGACTGAACGATTGATTTGGCATGGCTTGGCTATTTAAGCAACCTGTCGTTATGTGAATTCATATGTGCATAATGATAAAGTACCGTGTATTCGATTAATGTCGTAGTGCTCGATGGAGTTAATGTATACTCGAAGATTTTCCGGAACCGATGAATACTCATTTTGAATGAAATGGCCTTGACTGTTAGCAAGCATTAATTTAATAAAATTGAGTTGGCGGGGTTACGCTTTTCCCTCAATAGCTAAGCGATTTGCATGGCTTGTCGGTTATCGAGCATAACATAAAATGTGATTTTTGTAACGCTTAATGATAAGCCCTTGTATTGAGATAATGCGGTAACGCTACTATGGATACATTAATACGACTCCAAGAAATTTTCATAATGACGCCGATCTCTTTATTAACGAGAAACCATTGGACAATATGTGTTTTTGATTTGATCGTGTGGACCACCGTTGATCTTTTTGAATATGACCTCCGCTTTGAAAATTATCTAAGTGCCCCGTGGTCATATGACCATCGTACGAAGAACGTGGGTGAACTCGCTATAAAGAAAGACAATGTCTCTTCGAATACAAGCAAATTTGGGATAGTAAAGTAATTAAAGCGCCGTGACGTCGCGTCCTAAAGGTAGGTGAGACGGTAACCGCCCGGATTTTCGACGTTGATGCACGACGCCGAATTCAGAGTCGTCAATAATATTATTTTACATATTATTATCAAGTATCTACTCGCAAGTCGACATTAAAAATTTAAATTTTTATTTACCCGCAATAAATAAATTCGGTTCATTGTAATGATTTGAAGAAATTTTATCTTCGTCGACATTCGTAAGTCCGAACCGAGACCAGTCAGTGTGGGTTACACTATTAGGATCATCAATATAAATTAAGACGCTACCTGATATAATGTTCAAATTTGTAGTAATGAATAATTATTTTCATTTTCGGCATCTTTGACCGTCTTGGCAAAAGTCGTTGATTTTGGCTATGTCACGAGCCGTGCTCAGGATTTATTTCATTTGAGCGATTTAAGATTTTATTATCTCATATTTTATTTCGGAAGTAAATTATTTTATTTTAGTATTTTACGACCCTTTTCCCGCGTTTTAGCCGAAGCCGAGTCAAAAACTTTATTTCTGCACGATTTAACATTTTTAAAAAATGTTTTAACTAAATTAAAAATTTGACGAAAGAAAAATTACAAATACAATAATCCCAGAGCCGTGGTGGTTCATTTTTATCTTTAAGTAAACATATACTGTCCAAAATCAAATACAAGAAAAAAATGGAGGATCATTCTTGCCAAGTAGCTAAAAGTGCTGGTATATATACAAACATACATATATATATCATTATATATATATATATAATTATATATATATTATATATATAATATATATTATACCCTGCAACCCTTTTATAGCTACATTGCACAGAACTGATCCTCCCCACTTTTCTTAATTAGTTTTTTGCGACACGTATATCTTACATACACCACCTCATGATGTGTGTTTTATGTTAGAAAAAAAATGAGAGGTTAACTATATACTATAAATAAATAATATAGTATATATATAATATATAAATATAAACTATGCGTTTTACCTCTTCAGTTTTTTCTCTAACATAAACACAACACATGAGGTGGTTCTCTCCACCATCACAGAAATACTTTTTCAGGTGGGCCCTCCACCACCATCACCCGAAACTTTTCCGGTTGACGAAAACGCCGCGCGGAGAAAAAGTGACATGCACAACGATCAATCTATATTTTCCAAATCCCCTCGTCATTTCCTACGCATCTATCCAATAAAATATAGCATGCAACAAGTATTTTTTGGAGTTAGAATTCGGGTTTGATTCTTGAAGTTTCGGTTTAAAGAAAGTTCTTATATAGCATTGTAAAGCGTTTATTCTACTAGTTTTATAATTGATTCGAATAACGCATGTGATGTCAATCCGATTGAATCATGCGATTAGCCTAATTAGAAATGATTATTGGGTGATGAAAGTCGGTCCACTCAAAACGAGGCCGAAAATAATATAAGTGTAAAGTCAATGTGTTAACTTAAAAAAAAATCTAACAATCATATAAGCCTTATGTAAGTTTTAATAAGGTAATAAATACCATTTTAACTAATGAAAATAGTATTTGGCACTTAACAATATTTATTTACACGGAGATGTTACACTAAAAAAGAACTTTTGGTGATTAAAAAAATGTAAACTCCTACAACAAATGGAATTTTATTAGATGTAGTTATAATTTACAACATAAGAATGTAAATGAGTAAATAAGTATTAAAATATACTTAAAATACTTAACTTGCAAAAATATTAAATTTTCCCCCATAACTTTCCTAAAAATAAATAGTTACCAAAAATAGAAAGTTTATCAGATCAAGTCACGTAAAAAAAACGTGAGACAATAAATTATAACTCAATTGAAAGGGTCTATAGGGATTTAGTCGCGCAAGTGGCATTTCTCATCACATGTATGCTTTTGATAAGATATGTATATATATATATATATATATTATATATATAACTCTCTATTAACACACAATATATTATATATATATATATATATATATATATATATATATATAAGATATATTTTCCGTTCGACAGGTGCATATACGACGGTTATACATTGAGTGCACATGATATTTAGCGGCATAATTATAGTCGCGAAGTGATCGTTGTTTGATTCATTACTGTGCTTATGTGAACTGTTGATCGGGTCTTCGATCAAGGTGAGTTCATAGCCTCTGCATTTAATTATTTTTATTTTTAAAACTCGCGAGGGAATACATGCTGTTTTAGAAAATCGAACACAAAGGCGCTAGATTTTATTATGTGACACTTGCTTATGCTGTATCTGTTGTGGCCCTCCTTCATGAACCGTATCAATCACCGCTAACACGGTGGACCGCTAATGCAATAATATATGCGACATCGTTCTTGGCCTAACACCTTGTCCATAGAGTGTGTTCCTTGCGAGGGCATACGGAGACATATTGTATTTAGTATTGGGAGTGTTATCACTCCGGGTTGGGCACAGTTAAGGTTCGGTTCATGGCTCTAGCATCGTTGTGATTGTTCTATGAACTAAATGTTTTGCTATGCTTGTGTTCAAAAGGATTGTTTATAAACTCTATCGAATTCACTCAACGTTTTATCTTCGTTGATTTTTTTGGCATGTTACTCAGGAATAATGCTTGCTATCTCTGGATGGATGAATGCGGATATCGAATAGGATGTGGACTTAGTGAACTTTGCACATTATATAAAATGTTTTCTTTTTTAAAAGAAACTTAAACATTTTGGATTGTTTTGAAATGATTTTATACAAGTTAAGGAACTTGTACACTCTGTATCTTTATAATAAAAAATTGAAATGTCGTTTACCGTGACCTGTGAGCATATATTATGAAGCGTAACACCCCAATACTTTGAATTACTGCTAGCGTTGTAAATTTGGAGGGTGTTACACATGTCTACCTGCCATTTCAAGTCCATTTCTTCTAAATCAAACTCATCAAGCTTGTTCAATCCTCATGATCCAATTGTGGACAACTGGATTGATTTGCAAGTAAGGAGTATGATGAAGTATGTTCATATTATGAGTTATGACCAGAAGAGTTAGAAACACCATAAGCGGTACTAACATCATTAGTACTGCTAGTGTTCTCTGAAACGAATGCCACATTATGTGTGCTAGAGGATGATGCAGTAGAGCCTTTAACATCAGACTCAAAGACTCTAAGATTATTATACAGATCATCAAACTAAGTTTTTCCACACTCTGCTTGGTTCCTCATGATTACGGAAACTTGAGACCATCAGCAAGGTCGAGACCTAAGGATTTCTGATTTGCATCTTCCAGTGAGACGCAATGCACCATGAATCTTTTAGTTGACTCCAGAAGACTCTGAAACTTGTCATAGCCTTTATGAGTTAACCCTTCAGATATGATACAGAGAAGCCATCAAACTGTGCTTAGCAAATATACTTCTACAACTTCTTTGATTCATCATTTCCCCAAACTAGATTGATAGCTTCCCACATCTCTTTAGCATCAGTCATTTCTATGAAACTTAGCAATATGGATCTCTGGTAAAGCCATACAGCAATGGTCCCTTGCTTTTCTTTCTCTTTCTCTGCAAAATTTTTCTTCTGCAGTCCTTAGGACGCAAACCATTATTAAACCATTGTAATCAGTTAGACACTCAGACCATTTCCCTTGAATAACTTCCCAGATATGGATAGTCTATATGGCCAATATGTTCATTTTTCATGCCCATAATGTCATATCTCCATTCTGAGAATAGGAAAGTTTGATGGTTGAAACATGAAGAGTTTGTTGTGTTGGTGTTTTGATGGTGGGTGGTGTGTGAATAAATCATCTTCTCTGATCCGCCATTGAATGCTTTGTAAGATAGAGGTTTAATAACTGGTTTTTGTTTCTTCTTATCCTAAAGTTATCTCTACTAGTTCTTTCTGATACCACTTGAGTGGAATCCTTCGAATATAGATCTTACTACCTTGTTAAGGATTGTAGCTAATATGAATAGATTCACACAAACTACAGGAGAAAACAATGATTAAAGAACCATAAAATTTACTGCGGAATCTAACTTATAATGCAAAGAAGAACAATGAATATTGATAACTAAGTTTTTGTATTAATTGCTAACTATGAGATTGACAATAAACTGATATCTCTAACTATGCCATAAGGGTTCCTTTTATACACCAAGGAAAACCTTAATCCTGGCTTACAAAACGCGTAAAAGAAAAATGCATATCTTTTCCTATAAAATCTCATCATATCCTTAAACGGTACTAACTATTTTATACTAACGGTACTAACTATCTGAGCAGTACTTAACATTTTGTACTGTCAGTACTAACTATAACTAGCGGTACTAAGTATATAACTAACGGTACTGGAGTTCAGTAATTATAATTCCCTAACACTTCTCCGCCGAGATTGTAAAGAACTTGTAAAAACAAGTGAAAGAATGGGCTAATAACACGCACCTAGAGTGAATCGAATCAACAACGTAAATCATAGAATGAAAATGCGTCACGTAAATGTCCGATTGCAACCTAATTAATTATAGGTCGTATGAGTACTAAGTACCTTGAATAACTAATACCGTATATAATTCTGACTAAAGCTACGATCACCATCTAATTGTATTCAAGAAATAATATTTATAAAGTTAAAATGTTTATAAATATTACATTAGTAAAAATGACGCAACTTTCTCGTTTTAAGCCCGTTTCGTATGTTCTTTACGTCCACGCTTTTGTATTTAGAAGATTTATCAAAATATTACATTTTAATATTTTAAGTACTCTGATGAACAGTACTTTTTACTGTTCATGCATTTTTATAAATTTAATTAGCGTAATCTCGTAAAAGTCATATCTTATTCGTTTTAACTCCGATTTTAGTGATTCTTTCGAGCACGTCTTTGTAATTAAAAGTTATATCAAAGTATGATATTTTTCAAAAAGTATCTCAGATGAACAGTAACTTGTTTTTATAAAATTATTTTTATAAAAGTATTTATTATCGTAAACATGAAAAATCCATAACTCCTTCGTTATAGATCAAATAATTATGATTCTTAATGTTTTGGAATCCTTAAAAAATGTACTTTCTATGAAAAATAATTATATATTTCTATCAGAATTGGGAAATACTAATATGTTTATAAAAAAATTGTTTTTATAAAAGCTTTAATTAGTCGTCAAACTTGCAAACTGAGGCGTATCTTCCTCGTTATAGAGCTCGGATTTTCGAGTTTCACTAAATGCCTACATCGTCATGACATGTAGAATTTATAAAATAATAAAATAAATGAACCTCCCCCACCTTTTATTTTCGAATCAAAACACTAGGTTTTAAAATTTTGTTAAAATGAATTTTAAAACTTGTTTTTATAAGTTTTTAATTTAGTAACTTTGTTACAAAGTCCTCTACAACACTTATACTACAGTCCTATGTACTTTAGGTACTTTAGTCCATAAATTGTCCAAGTATTATCCATGATAACAAGTCCTCATATTTCATTATTACATATAAACTTAATAAGTAGACTTTTTAAACAACTGGTTTAAAGGACACTTCTTATAAACAAGTAACCCATAACTTGTAATAATGTTTAACTCTTCCATTACAACACTGATCTTAACATTATATAAACTGATGACAAAGTATATCAAACCATGATCAAAATTAAAAAACTAACCATTTTACATGTTAATATATATTCTAGATGGTGATTCACTATATAAACCATAATATACACATGAAACACAATGTAAAGAGGTAAGGTTCTTAGAAACCTTGGATGAATGTATGATGAAGAGTAAGCAAGATATAAACCCTACATTTAAATTATAAATACCCAAGCTTCTAAGCTAGAAAACCCTAAATTCTAAAAACCTATTCTTGCCACCTTTCTTGTTTAAACCCATTTTAAACACTTAAACTAAACCTCAATACACCCTTCGGCATACCTTAGATATGATGTTAGAACACTTTTAAACTAGGTAAAAGAAATTTGTATGGATTACATGTAGGATGTTTGTGTTTGTCCATGGCCTACTGAGAGAGAACTAAAGAGAAACGAGTGCAATTTTGCTTAAGGGAATGAAGTGTGTGTTATCTTTTTACTATGCACTCTTATATACTACTAGGACAAGTCAAGTTGCTAGGTGAAAGTCTAGATCACACAAAACAAGGGGAGTGAATTAGGGAAGAAAAATGAGCAAGTTTACTAGTCACCACATCATGTTTTAATGAGACTTATGTTGTACAAGTTATACAGCTGGTACGCGAGCGCGATGAGTGCGTGCGAACACACACGTCCCCTTGTGTCCGAGAGCGCGCGCGATCTGTCAAAAATTGAGGAAGGAGTACTAGGAAAATATCTTTGATATTTTATGTTGAATTCTAGTTATACTTGAAGCTTTAAGTTGTATAGGTTAAGTGTAGATGTACTTCATGTACAAGTTGTATGCTTTGATTTGTTCCTCATGAGAATTCGACCACATGATAACATAGGTGAAGTTTTTATAAATACAGTGAGTATTGGCATATAATAGAACGGGAATTTTTGAAGCGTCAAATAAGTTTCTTAGTAGTTGCTAATGCCTAAACGTATCTTTATCGCGCGAAACGTAAACACTTTACTAACCATAAAAATAAAAGTGCAAAATTTACTATATATCCTCTAAATAATTACTCAACCCGTGCTTGACGTAAACATTTAATTGTTAATTTTTTAGCTAACAAACAGCGATTAACTTAACGATTAAAATTAAAAGCAAAAACGAGTACGAGAACTAAAAATAAATAGTGAATAAAATGACGTCACAAAATGACCTAAAAAACATGGATTGTTACAGTCTCCTCATGTAAAAGATTTCGTCCTCGAATTCAGTTTGAGCTTGCTTCCGAATGTTGTAAATTGAAGATGTGTCTGGGTAAATGTTTTTTTTATAATTGAACTGTGACCCCAACGGTCCTGAAACGAGTGACTCACAACGTCACTAAACAAGTGACCAACGGTTACCCCCATACCCTTTTAAAATACCAAAAAATTTCATCCTCCATTTCTCCATACAACACTAAATCTTTCACTTAAATTTAACTTATCCCATTCCTACAAAAATGTTTCACATATCATTACACCTCTAGCGATGGCGAGCGCGATAGCACTCGCATTTATCTTGCACTCCCATACGAAAACATTTTCAGAGCTAGCCTTATTCTCGGGCTATCTCACGCCGATCATCCCGTCCTAGCATTGCGTGGATCACTTTGGAAAAATAAATATTATTCTAGGGGAGCCGTTCCGGTGGGGGCGGGCCGTGACGAGGTACGGCGGGCGCGGTTCTTGTAATAAAACTGTATTCCTTTATTTTCTTATGTAATATTATTCTAAGATAATAAACGGATGTTGTGGTAACAAATCGTATTGATATTTTTATTTATGTCTTTCAGAATATTTCGTTACATCTTAGTAACTCGTTTTTGCATTCCTCTAATTACTTTACTGAGCGTTCAAGACTAGTGACGTTGGTTAAAATTAATTGCTATGTGACAAGGACCCGATTCTAGTCGGGCTTATTCACATTCCCTTTCAGCTTAACGTGACGGTTAAAAGTCTATTTTTATTAAGGTGTCGTAATATCAGTTTTTACTCAGTTCTAGGGAATTTATTCGAGCCTAAGGGGACGCACACGTTAATATGTAGAACAATGTATTTAATATATTAATTTAGTATATTAATTAGTGTTTAAAAACGATCGTTAAATGTTTAACGTAAACAAATATTAGTCGTTAAAAGGTTTAAGGGACTAATAAGAAAAAACCGAATAAAGGAAGGGTGCGGTTTGGCCCCTTGTTTCCTTATGCCGGTCGAACCACCTCCTCGTGAGGAGGTGGGAGATTTTTCTTGCATTCCAAGTTGAGAGGAGTATATAAGGAGGTCTTAGGGTCTTTAAGAACTAATAACTTGAAACCTAGAAACCCTAAATCTCTCTTTGTTCTCCTCTTTGTTTCGTCCGATCCTAAAAAAAACCCTCATAGGGTTTCGGTTTTCTTTCTTCCTTTGTGAGATCGAACCGAACACCCTCAAGGGTTTTGTTTTTGTGGTTTAACACTACAAGCGTGATGATTTTGTTTGTGTGTTGATTGATTCAAAGATGAAGTGATCGTTTGGTTTAAACACTACTAGTACTAGCATACACATTGTTTGCTAAGAACGTATTGTGTGTGAATAGTTAGAGGGATTATCCTTTTGATCCTTGGTGGTTTCGCGTGGTGTTATACACACGCGTATATTGAAGACGGTGTAACGTTTATTGCTAAAAGCAGTGTAACGTTTCTTGCTAAAAGGTACACATCTTCAATCCCTTGTTAATTATAAGTTCTATACGTATTTGATCTTTCCGCTGCGTACTTTGTCACACCCCGCCCAGGCGGAAACGGGAGGCGTAACGAGAAAGGATATCATCACAACACAAAGGTGTCTATATAGAGAATTCTACATGCAATAAATAAGCAAAGTATAGACACAAAGTGTCATAACAATACCCATAAAACTAACCAAAAACCACAAGGCGTCTTTATTGATGAAACAAAAGTTCTCGCCAATAGAAAGACATGCAACAATTATCCAAAATCTAACAATCCGATATTTAAGAAAATAAAGAAATAAGCTCCATGATATCCTATGGTCTCTATCTAGCCACTTCTCTCAATTTTATTCCCATGATGCTCACCTGAAAATGATGCTTAAACATCAACATAAAGTTGGTGAGAGTCATAGGTTTAAGACACACATAACAATCCATTAAAACCAATTACCGTGATAAATAAAACATAGCATAGCAGGACATTAAACGAACTATCGTACAAGCTAACATGCAAACACACTAAACCATATTGAGACGGTCACGCTCAACATCACAAACAAAGGAACGGAAAGTGTCCCATGATCCACAACAATGAGACGATCATGCTCACTATCAACAATCCACTGCAATGAGACGATCACGCTCACTATTAACAATCTATCAATGCCTTGAGACGGTCACGCTCAAGCACAACAAACAAGGGAACGGAACGTGTCCCACGATCCATATCACAATAGCAAGTAGTACATAACATACAATAGTCACGTATAGTCCATGCCTCATTTAAAACACATTATCACAGTAACTAAAACATATCACAGTAACTAAAACATTTAGAAACTCAAAGGCATCATTTCACCCCCAAGAAAACATATGAAAGAAAAATGGCTAGGACAACTTACCATGATGCATAAGCCAATTCCAAATCTTTGCACGTAACTTAAACAAACAAAACCTCTATCTTATTCCCATGATGCTCACCTGAAAATGATGCTTAAACGTCAACATAATGTTGGTGAGAGTCATAGGTTTAAGGTGTTTAATTACCCTCATGGGTCACCACGACACCATGCCCAACCTTAACCAACATGTTTACATACTTTTCCAAAGTTTTACAATTTACCCAAAAACGCAGAATTTTGACATCACTTTACCATTCTAAACCATACCTACTGAGCTTTATAAATTTTACCAAAAATCACAGGTTCAATATCATGAGTTTACTATCACCATGATTTTTTCACTAATTTATTTCCCCTCTTAAGTGCCCCACATAAAATCAAACTTTTAACTACTCAGTTTCGGATCTGAACGAACACTAAAAAGTTTGGACCTAAAAACCATACTTAGACTCCAAATTAGAATCTCTCCTTTGGGGGATTTTTAATAGACACATAGAACTAAACTAATGTAGGTTGTCTAATCCTAATTCAAATTTTAAGTGGGGGTTTTACACCTCGTAATCTGACCTAAATTTGACCCAAACTTACTGCTTTGACAACTTTTCTCGTAACCAACATTTGAATGACTTACCGACCTTAAAAACTTTTGAGGCCGGATGTTCTGGAAACTAGACTCTCTGAGCTACATCATAGATACCTGAAACTTGACAAAAACTATTATCATCATCGAGATAACAGCCGAACAACACAGCCCTAAATTCTGCCCTAACCTAAATCAAGTTCTAACACAATTTAAACCCTAACACTCGCATCAAACTAACCCTAATCAAACCCTAATCATTACGACATAATTATAACTCATTAATTTCAGATTTAATGAAACCCTAATTATCCACCATATTAATTGATTACTGCTAAATTAAACTTATATATATATATATATATGATATATAATTCAATATATATAATAAGTATAATCTAAAAATAATCAATGAAACCGAGAAGTAGTATAGAATATCCCCGGGTCGTTTATCCCCAGCGAGGCTGTGCTTGAGAATCGATACAGTCGGAAAATTAGAGTTTGAATGAGATTAATGATTTGAGAGTGTAGAAAGCTAAGTTAATCAATAACAAGCAAAAACGATTGAGAAAAACATAAAAATAATGAAATTAAACTTAAAAACGAGAGCAGAAATCCCGAACAAGGGGTCAAAAACCTAAAATCTTAAAAATTAACCCTACAAAGAATTTTTTACTTCTAATCTACTCTAGGGGACTAATAATGAAGAATGAAAAAGACTAGACCGAAAACGGAGTTATTTTGAGTTAAAACGAGTCAAAACGAAAACCGGGCCCGAGACCCGTTCTTTAAAAATCAAAAGTTTGCAAAATCGACCCTACAAAAGTTTTTCTATTTTTTCTACGTGAAAACTGATAAAAGAAAATTTTCTAAAATAGAAAAATATTTTTTTGATTTTTATTTAATTTATTATAATTAAAAAAATGTTTTAATAAAAATAAATGATTAAAAATAGTAAACGAATATGAAAAATTATGAAAAATTCAGGGAAAATAAGTTATACTACAAGAATCCTAAGAAAAATCTAAAACTTGAAAAACAACTTATTAAAAAGCCGTTAATAAGCTGTTTAGTGGCTGTGGGCTTATAAGTCTAAACGGGCTTATATAATAAATTGTGTAAAGGATAACTAGATGAGCTAATGTAGCATAGTGTTAAGTGCGTGTGTGTTTAAAGGGAGGGTCGCAGGTTCGAGTCCTGGCCCCTCTCTTTTTGGTTAAAACTTTTTTTTTTAAATTTAAAAGAACAAACTTAAAGATAAGCTAACAACCAGCAATTTTACTAAAAGAACTTTTGATGAAAAGCTTTTTAATAAGCTGTTTAACACCTTAAAACATGACAGGTTACAAATCTTTTTACATTTTTTTTTCAAATTTTGAAGACTCATTAAGCTAACTTATGCTAGACTGAATGGACTATAAGCTAAAATCTAAGCTAACCTAATCCTATAAGCTAGGATGAAAAGAAATAAGCACATTAATCCTAAGCTATAAACAGAAAAACTGAAAAGCACTTATGCAGTTTTTCTTAAAACAAACAGGCCAACAAGCACACTTTGAGCTTAAATTAAACAACCAAAAGAGCTTTTTTCTGAAGAATATTTAACTTTTTATGAAAGAACAGCTTGAGGACTCTTAGAAAAAGCTTTTAAATTGAATTTTTGAAAACTGTAAGTTAAGAGGACTTACTTTTGAAAGTTGCTGCTGTAACTGAGTGACAAAAGCAATTTTTGCTTTGCTTAAAAACTTGTCAACTTGTAGCTTAAAATTAGATAAGCTAAAAGCTGACTTTTGAAAACTAGTTGAAAACAGTAAAGTTTTGATACAAAATCTACCAGGAAAACAATTTTTAAAACCTATCTCTAAAGTT